>CAJDYZ010009441.1:19814-34109 GCA_903986555.1 Heterotrigona itama
TCGTACATATATATTTACATGTATATCTTTTAGAGTCCGTACTTATTACTGTCTTTCTCTTTTACTATACAATGCTTAATCTATTCTCTCTGTAACACCTTGTCTCTCTCTCCCCTTCTCTCTCACTCTCTTTCTCTGTCTATTTTTCTCCTTCTTATCGATGTATCTTTTTTTTTTATGGTACCGATCAGGCGCTCTGCATAATCTGTAATAATCTGCAATAAGTATCGCGATGGTATCGAACATGTTCGATACGCCAGGCTTGTGCGATCGCGCGGACAAGTTACACTCGTCGCAACGAACAGATGATATTACATTTAAAACTAACGAGCAAATTGTTATTGAAGAGATCTTTACGTGGATTTTTACGTGGTGTCGCACAGTGGATGACATTCTTCTCAAAAATGGAGCAAAAACTGAAGGAACAGAAACAAATTTGCAAGTTGAAAATTTTTTTCATAACTTGATACGTATCGAATTATTTGAAAATCTGCAATTTCAACAGTTGTTGAAAAAATTTCGGTAATAATACGAAAAATTTTGCAATCGATAAATTGTAAAATAAAGGATATGCCATTGATTGAACAAGAATAATAAATAATGAAATAATTCTTTCATTACTATATAATCATTTGAAGCTGTATATTTAATTTCTCAAGTGGTTTTAGTGAGAAAAATGAAAATAATAATTAAAATTTTCCACCGTGAACGACGAAAAACCTATCAATTATAAGTAAGAGATATAAATCAAATTATTATTCCAAAATTTTTAATTTGTAAATTCGTTATTTTTTTTTTTTTTTCATTTTTTTATCTTATTTTTGAGAAGAATCGACTATTGTATTGTCTTATTCGAGAACACGCCCATCGCATACTACGCGTACGTAACTGATCGTTGCTACGACTATGCTAAGCAGCTTAAGCGATTGTCGGCGAATTCGCGTTTGCTGCCAACCACTTAGGTTCATTTTCAATCGCTTTTGCAAAATTGGCTACTTCACGTATATTATTTACTCGTCTGCAAGTCTGCAAGTAAACTAATGGCTTTTGTGTTTCGTGACCATTAACTGATATCCTTGACGAACAGCAACAATCAACTTCGATCGATAAAAAGGAGGGATGAACTTTATTTTGAGATATCAAAAAAAATACATTTTTTTATCGTCTGGTGAGTTTTGACGAGTCGAAGCCGAAAATTTAAGAATTTTTTGCTTCGAAAATTATGCTTAATGAAACTGAGTTTCTAGCTTATTTTATAGGTCATGTTGGCTTTTATTCATTAGTTCGATTCAAAAATTTCAGAATCAAAATATTTTTGTACGTAACGACCGTATATGCCAAATATTTTCTTTCTACGTCTCTATCTTACCAAATATTAATAATTAATAATCAGATCGGTATTTCATGATAAGTATCAAAAATATTAAAATCTGTTTGATACATTTATAAAACTATTGACATTTGCCTGACATTTCACAAAAACATATTCATTCATGAAGATATCACTTTTACACCTACACGTTGCTTAATTAATAGAATCTAATATCTTTCACCAATATACATATACATACAGATATTACTATACAGTGGCTTCCTAATCTCAAAACCTATGTTTTAAGATTCAATACCAGATGATGGGAAAAAAGGGTCATTGCCATGGCCCCGAGTAAAGTTTAACCGAAATCAAATATAACGTGGGAAGAGTAAACGAATAGAAAAACCAGAATGATCTGAACGTATTGGTATCGGTTAAAGGTTGCCACCGCGTTACAGCAGGGTGATCGCGATTGATCTAACGAAGCGTTACATCTTTAATCGTTTTTTCCCAACGAAATCTTCAAAGCAAAGCGTCTTCACCCCCATGGAACGCAAACGCGTGTTCAAAGAATACTTTGTCTGTCTACTTTATCGTTTGATTTTTGAGTATTTGGTTGATGGGTACTGCAGTGGAGGACCATGTCACACGAATGGCTGTAAAGCCAGCTGCCGGTGTACCATTCGACTGGTTATCTGTTTTTGTTCCAATGCATGATATATCACCGCTCCCGTAGACGCGCCAGCTTTGCTAGCCACCATTTCATTGTGATATAAAATAAAAATAAAAATGCTAGGGACTAAACGTGTGTGTGTATATATATATATAAAATGTTCGATATATATATAAAATTGTCAAGCAACCGCCTGCTTCAATTTTTTTATTGGATCGTTTCACAGACAGTGCGACTTTTCCAAGAGTCATCAAAAGTTGTTATTATTGAATTTTTATAAAATTCGAATAGAAAATTCAATAATAACAGAAAATAAAAGTAGAGAATCGTAAATGAAATGATGATCGATTATTGATAAGTAAATTTTTCTACTTTCGTTTAATATATTATCACACTATAAAATATCTCGGATACATATGTAAATATATATGTGATAAAAAGAAAAAATCGCATCCGAATACGATTCGATATTTAAAGCCTTGAAAGTATCTTGAATAATCTCGAATCTTGAAACGTTTTGATAAATAGTATTCAAGTTTTTTTCTTTTTTTTCAAAAACTTACAAGAGTTTTCAGATATCTAATTATATTCAAAGCGATTCGTACTTTCACAGTATTCAATTACTTCGAATCATCACCAGTAACGATCGCATTATTTATGGGATGATCTAATATTCATATAATCTAATAATACTGCTATTCATACGCGAGTCGATACGAATCTATTGATAATATATATATACGTTTAAACTCTGTGCATATTATGGTAGAATATCGAAAGCACGCACTTGATCAGTTATATCTTCAAAGGGAATCAACTAATAATTCCTTTCCATTCGGTCGAGACATTTGGAAACATTGAACGATCAACGATCAAAGATCGTGATTTTGGGCATGTATTAAAATAGAAATCTGCACACGTGATACGTGAACTGTGTATTAAAGAATTAAGGATCCATGATCTTATGCAATGAGAATGTTCCAATATTCTTTTTGACTAAAATTTATCGGTATATTTCAAGTGGCCAAAGGATACTATAATAGTTCTACAATTTCAACAACAACTAAAAGATGTATGCATGTAAACTGTTTTCCAGCACTGTCTTCTTTATACTATCAAATTTAATTGCAATGCAAATTTCAAATTAGAGGCACATGCACGTTAAACGCATGTACATGAGATATATGCTCAAATTCGAATTGCGGATTTGAGAATTCGCGTACAGAAAAGCAGAAACATGCTTCGAAATCCCTAATGTGACAAACACATTGAGATCTAGCCATTAGAATGGCACGATGCCACATAAATGAATAAAATTGATTAATTCCTTGGTGTACAATGTGTACAAACAAATATGTACAACGTATTAAGAACATGAATCCTTAATTTCTTAACACATGTATCGTACATACGTGTATTTTAGTGTACGTTCGAAGCCGTAATTTCTAATTTTAACACACACGTGAAATCATCATCGATGATTCTCGATCATCGTCACCACGGAAGGAATAAACGGACGGAAAAAAGAAACTCGTTCAAGGTCTCTCCTCCTCCGTAGATCTGCATGCGCTTCCTAATCGTTCTTTGTGGTTTTCCTAATCACGCGAGCCTCGCATCCTCGTAATCGGCGAATTTCTCGCAGAAGGAAGAGCACCGTCCAGAAGTACGACCAACCGTACGTGAAGAAACCGCCGCAGAGGAGTTACATGGTTTCCGGCGTCTCCGGAAACCATCATCCGGGACACGCGGTCCTGGACAATGTCAACAGCAAGATCCTCACCTTTAACAGTATGCCGAATGTCAGGTACGACGATTGTTTCGTTGCCTATCCAGCTAACACAAGTCTAGAGCGCCAGGCTAGAGAGGCACACTCTACAATCTATCAACAGACATACACACACACACACACACACACGCGCGCGCGCGCACACGCGCACAAACATATATATACATTCGCGTTAGATTTTCTTTCGGGATTCGATCGATTTGGGAACACCGCGGTCCCGAGATCATCCGATCTCGGCCCGATCCATCCTCCGAAGATGGAATTTACATGTTACACGCGCGGCAGGCCCTATCAACGTTCATTTGGATGTTGCAAACCTGTTTCTCAGTTTATTAGCTTTCATTATACCTCAGACTGCGGATTTTTCATACAAAATCATTATAGTCTTGAAACTGTGATCTAGTTGCATCTTTGGGTCATGCAATTTACGTTAGATTGCTAGATTTCGTGTAATGTTTGTATTTTATATTCACCGCGGCAGAGAGTCTTAATAGTAAAATTCTATCGGATAAAAATTTCAAATTAATCTTGATGGGAAATTGTTTTACGTATCAAACGGTGCAGAAAGGAGTGTACATTTGGAAATTTTATAGAGAAATTTTTTTAAATACTCTCGAAACTCTCTGGTATTCAATATTTTTCTCAAAATTATTCTCAAGATATATAAACTTGTAACTTTCAAATAAACCCTTTACATCCTTTCATACTACGCTCATCTGTGCAACTTTGTACTTGAAAATTTCCTATAAATCATAAAAATCTGCGATTTAAAAATGACAATAAGATTGGAAAGAGAAAAATCTGAGAACGCAGAAATACACAGAATGTGCGAAAATATCAAAAGCAGACTTGTCGCAATATTTGATAGCAAAAAAAGAAACAAATTCCTGCTTTGCAGTCCAGATTGCAATTTTTTAATATTCACGAAAAAGTATGAAATTGCTCGAGTATCTACAGTCCAATTATTATTATATTGCAGATATTTTTATGCATTTTTCAACTTTTATAAATACAAACAAAAAAGTAGAAATTTATTCTACATTTATTATATACATCATGACAAATATTCTACTTTGGATATTTTATATCCATATTTTTCTGTGCACTCTGCACTCTTCCAGTGTCCCATAAATACATAAAAATCCTCAGTCTACAAACAATGAAACATAAAAGAGTGGCAAAACAAACGAGAGACAGGCTTCCAACAATTCTAAGCTGAACACAAGAGTGAAAGTTTGGAAATCATTTGGGAGTACGAGTTGGAGTACGCTTTTACAAGAGATAATCTAGGGAAGACCCCTGCAACTAGTGTTTAAAAGGATCCATCAACGATCGCCAAAGACACATCTCGCTTCTACTTATACATTGATTTTCCATTAATGTTTGCGTCACACGAACTCATATCACACCGGATATTCATTCGACATCAACAATATCATTCGACGGCGATTCGGTTCGCGTTGCTTTTTCTCATAGACGCAAAGCGGGAAGAATTTCCACGAGAGACACCGATTTATCTCGATGCACGTTGCAGTCCTGGATTACATTTCAACTAAAACGTATATTTAAAATGCTTTCATTGAAGTAAAATGGTATTTGAAAATTTGTGTCGTAATTTGATACAGTGATGCGTGCAATATTTATTTAAAACATACGAATTACATTGATTGAAATAATAATTATGCAAATCGTTTAAAATAGTGCTGTTAAACTCGCATTCGATCGTTTCGAATATCATTGTCCGTGGCTGCTATCTCAGAAGGAAAAGTACGAATATTTACGTATTTTGAGTAGATGTCTTCAATAATATAATTACACAATTTTTTTTCTACTGAAACTAACGATGGAATTGATATGTTAAATATAAATAATAGTCTGCGCACATTATCATTGTGAAAGACATATTGTTGCCCTTCGAATGTTCAAAATTCTATGAAATATCTGTTTCAAATACTTATTTCAAGTTCATCCTGAAGAATGTACACAATGAGTATATAAATATTTCACATAATATTCTTATCAATATGAAAATGGGACAATTGACGTAACTGCCTAGGAAGTGGTCTTTTATTTCAAATACCATTTTACCCAGCACTGAAATACGTGATCGCGTTCCACGTGTCGCGAAATTTCCACGACGAGCCATCTTCTCTCTGTCGATTTGAAATTCATCTCGTTTCTTTGGGAAGGTCGAAGATTTCCATCTTATCGTAGAAACAGCCTGGAACAGCGACTTTCGAAAGAAAGTTTAAAATTGATATTCTACGAATTTATGTAAATAAAGTTTGTATTAAAATCGTGTATTCCAGAGCGTGCAATTAAATTTTCTCAAAAGTCAAACCGATCAACTCCAATTTTCGATTTCAAATTTCTCGATTTCACTGCATAAACGCACGATTAACGTTCAGTTCTCTGAAGGCAAGTCATTTATCTCGATAAGTTTATTCATCGCAAGAGGATGATGTAGATAACTTCGTCTGAGGTTCGATAGCTCTGTTCGATCTCGAAAAAAATTCATCTGTCTCATCCGACTTCTTGTATTATTCCTTTCTCTATCTTACGTTAAACGTAAGAAGGTGAAAGGAAACAAAAAATCACGCGAACGATACGAAAATGAAGACGACTCGTCGATGAGAAACCGAGAACACCGACACCGTTGACTAGCACACCTTTAATCAGGGGTTGAAAATGGTTGTAACAGTGGTTTCGGTTCGCGAAACTGTTATAAAAAAACGAAATGATGTTGTAACAAGTTATGAGTAAAAAAGATTCTGACTTATGTTCAGTTAATATCAGATAATATTTATGATTATATTAAATAATAATCGGTTCGTTAATGGGATACAAAATATATAATTGTCTATCGATTTGTTTAATCATTAATAAAAATGACACTTGAGTGTTCATTAATTTCGAACGTAATTATCTTGCCATCTTTTACGATTCTAATCTACACGCATAATTAACATATTATCAACAACTATCTATTATATTCCTAGCAGTGAAATATGTCTTTTGAATAAAATTTAGCATTTTACTCACCAACAGAAAGCACTGAAAATTATAATTTATTGATCTTAAAAGCAAAAATTACGTTCCATATTATTAATTCTTAAATGTATGACTTGTGCGTCTGTGCAAATGCGGTAAATTTAAACTCTATGCATAACCATAAAGCAGCTCTTTATTCGTTTATACTTGTGATTCAAATAAAGAGGCTTAAAGATATAAAGTGAAATATGCAATGATAAATATTTATTACTGTTACAAAACTACATTACCAATGCCAAGCTATTATAAAACCAAAAGCGAAATCGAATCTCTTTCACTCATAATTGTTTCAAGATTATTTCAATCCCTTAAAAAACAGTTTCAATTAGAACATCCTTCATGCAACAATTGTCAATAATTCTACACGGAACCGTTTCAACCTCTGCCTTTAACCCTTTGTGGTCATTTCGTTTCGCTAAATTCCAGAAAACAACTCTTCGTTGAAAATTTCTGTCAAGACAAGCTCCTCCCTCCCTCCCTCCTCTCTCTCTCTCTCTCTCTCTTTCTGCTTCTAGTAATCAAAGTAGATAATAGAAAAAAAGATCGTAGTTGGGAAAATGGAATCGCGTGGAATTCGACCACAAGGGGTTAAAACTCGTGGTGAAATACCCGCGGCATGCCTATATTAGTATATTTCTAGCCGCGGCGAGACCCAGCGCGTGGTGTTTCGACCCCCGAATAGCGTCGCCACCGCAGACGGGCCAAGAGTCAAGTAAGTCTCATGTGTCTCGCCGTTATGTCACCATATAGTTGATCGATGATCTCAAGAACTCGAACACACGCTAGTCGTTAACGTGGCAGGTCAGCTTCTGAAAGGTTGTCGCTCACTTAACATCAGCGGCAAATAAACTCGTTTCCCTGTTAATGCTACTTGTCGCACATCGTGAAGGTCCCTACACATGTTGAAACGTACATACATTTAGCGATATACGTCTATCGACATTCAGGATTTATAGTATCGCAGTGACTAAATGCGCAACGCACGTAGTGTTCAAATCCTGGTCCTTTTTTTTGTTTTTACGTGGAGGAAATCTTCGATAAGACACCCGAGTCTTTTAAGGGAAGACCCAGGTAGTGTCGGATTTTTACCGATACTAAAACCTCCACGATGGCCGTCCTCCGCACGTTGGGAGAGCTCTGGGACCTTTTTATACACACAGAGCTCTTCTCATGCTGTTGTCCTAAAGGACAATATCTTTTTTTCTGCCCGAATAGGGGTTCGAACCCTGGACTTTCAGGATTAAGAATCTGATGCTCTACCGACTGAGCTATCTCCACCTCTCAAATTCTGGTCCTAACCTAACCTGAACCTAACTTTAACTCTATGTTTCTAACCTAAATTCGGAGCTCTTTGGAATCACATTTTTCAAATCCCGAGAAATGCATTTTTCACTTTTAATTTCGTTTTTATGCCTAAGCAAATTATTACAGTAGAATAATCATCTGCGACGTAAAGACATGTATAGTGAGATGTAGTTTAGTAAGGTATAGATTATAAAAATGCAATCTGAGAAAAGTTCCTCAATTTTGACAGATTTTATTCAGCCTTTATTTCGAATAATAATTTCTCAATTTTTCACGTAATTTTATATATATTAATAAAATGTACGTAATTTATATATATTTATAAAATTATATTTATATTATATGTAATTATATATAAATATAAAATATGAATATATAAATATAATTTTTTATAATAATTTATATTACAATAATTTTCATAGTTCCTTAATTCACCTGTTAATCGATGCATTAAATTCACAAGAACAACAACAATTTAAATTTCATGAAAAGAATTAGATTTCATGCATCAGTATCAGTTTATCTCCATATTATCGTTTCTTTTTTTTTTTTTCTTTTAATTTGATATATTGAAACACATGCGTCTACCATACGAACTTCAATTACACATTAATTAATGTTTTTATCTACTTCAAAAATCATTTTTATCATGAACTTCGCTTACGAATTTTTCTCACCAATTAGAAGAGGATTCTGACTTTCGATACAAAGTTTCTTCTAAATCGATTCGTCGATAGTGATCTACATATATTCTATACGACAAAGCACAAGTATTTGGACACTTAATTATTGCAAATGAATCTTAACGTATACAGTTAATAGATATTGATAAAAAGAATAAGTAAACATAATAATTAAACGACTGAAGACTCTGCAGAGTGACTCTCAAGCATGTTCATTCATTGTTGAAATTTTAGAAACGTTAGAGATTGGAAAATTAGAGCGAACATGTATCTCCAATATTTCATATTGGGAAAATTTATACAGACTTTATGAAGCTGTTTATCAAAAACGAATTAACAATGTAAAAACAGTAACAATTTGTCAATCGTAACGAAAATATCACTTTTTCAGTAGAATTGTGCTAAAAGTTATTTATACAGAATAATGTATCGAACCTAAGTATTGGTACATGTTTCAACGAATGTAGGGAGAAAATGAACGTTTGAATTATAATATACGTAAGATATACATACGTTGGTATTTGATATAATTCATAAATGAATCGTTAAGTGAACGACAATCTAAATACGAATCTAGAGAGAACGTAACCAGCAAATTCGGTGAATCCTGTTTCACTGTCCTGCCTCGTTTCACCCTATCGAATCGAGCAGAAACAAGCTCCGCTCGCGGAATGAGTCGCAAATGATGTTGCCACATCAGCACGTTGAAAGATATCGCTTGCGAGTTGTCAATTTTCGTCCAGCTCGTTTGGCAGAATATCTTTCGCGAGCAGGGGCAAACACATTTTTCAGTCTCTCACACACACACACACACACACACACACATACACTTTACATGTTACGTACATATGCGTGCAGTGATACACCTGTGATTATACACACGGATACGTAAGATAAATTTGTGAACGTGACATTGTTTTTTTTTTTTTTTTTTTTTTTTTTGAACAGCACCGATTAGGAATGCAGCAGTAGCGATACATTTTGTACTGATTTATCAAGAGAGCAAACACAAAGAGACAATGAAGGGACAGCTCTTTTCGTTTGTCGGACACTTTCTTTCGTTCTTCTTTTCATTTCCTTTAAATTTTCATAACTGAACATGTGTTTAATATCGCATAACGGCACGATGCATTTGACCCAAATTTTCTACAACGTTCGAGATGGGCGTATCTTTCTAACGATGATTTCAACACTTTCTCGGTGGAGAAGTTTCGCGGAAAGTTTATGATATTCGCGAATATAATTTACGATCTCTGAAACGACAATAAATGTATAGTTTATATTTCATGTTTACATGTTATTTTTATTATATTTTTATAATTGATCATTTTATATTTGTATGTTATCATACATGTTCTGTCACAGTTCTTATGGTACAACCAGAAGAGAAGGTACAAAATGTAGAGTAAAATGTTGTTACAAGATACTTTATATTTGAGAAGATCGATTTCGAATATGATCTCGACGAAAATGAAATTTTCGTTTCCAAGAGAATTAAGTTTCAAAGTTTATCGATAGACCGCGGACTTTTATGCAAATTCGAATCTCTGAAAGAAATAGAATCTCGAGACTAAATATTGTAGAAAGCACTATACTTTAGATGTCTTACGCATTTTTGCATATTACACTGCGCGTGTAATTTTGCATTTCAAAATTCTTTATATATGTATAAAGAGATATATCTATTAAGTACATTTACGGTAATGTTCGAAAGGCAACCTGTAAAGTTCGTTAGTTTGCCTTAAACAAGAAAATTTCGTATTGAAACAAAAGTGTTAGTAGGCCCGCCTTGAAAGTGTTAAGTAGATCAAGTCCGTATTCGTCCGACGTAGGAACTTGTGCAACAAGACCACTCAATTTTTCGTTCCGTTATGTTTTTGTCACGATAGTCAATTATTCCCGTACTTCATTGGAAAACGGTGCGAAATCTGTTCTAACTAGAGAGGTCATGATGTCCAGAGTGTATTAAAAGATACACGTGCAATGAATATGTCCGTGTTCAAATCCGTGTAATTTTTAATACTTATGCAAATATACCTGTATCGAAATATACCTGTGATACAAAAATGCGGCAACATATTCAAGTTTTACTTTGTATAATTATTAATTATAAATTGTAGGTAAAAATAAAGGCAGGCTTAGTCGCGTACTTTAATATTTTAAAATAAATTAATATCGACAGCAGGTGGTCAGTTTCTGTTGTTAGTTGAAAAGCGTTGATATGATCAACGTTGCTTGTTTCGGGAATTAATAATCGCACTTGAATATGTTAATCACTACATATCAGTGTGCCTATCTATGTGCTCTAATATTGAAATAATTTAACTTTGAAGGATACTCTTTTTCATTCTTACAAGTTCTTTTGTACAATTCATTTTATAATATTAAAGCACATTATAGACGTAGAGATAGAGAGACTAATATCTTGTTTTAATGTACATTTACATCAAGTATATTTTACATACATATATACATACATTACATGTACATATGTGTGTATATATTAAAAACTACAGGGATTAAGACACGGGTGTGCTAAATGCGCGTGTATTTAAATATAGTAATAGGGAACTTTAGTTCCAACGCGATTATTACAATAATTTCCATGTGCGTACAGTCGACGATCCACACACATAGTACGTTGTGACACGCTTTTGATTTCAGCAACGCCTGATCCATCGTCTATTCGATCATATTCCCCCGGACACGCACGTTGTGCTCGTCTCGAGTAGAAGAAAGTAAAACTCTGCATGCGATAGAAATATATATTACACGGTCATGCCTTCTCACGTTTGCACTGCATGCTTTTCCTTTCGAATGCGCCGCACAATCATCGTCGGACTTCCATCCGAGTTCGTTAGAACGAATCACCTTTGCAAATTACACACACATGCTCGTATATATATATATATATATATATATATATATATATACTTGATACACCGAGCATGTTTCCATACCGTTATTTTCTTAGCACACGCATAGTTTACGTAGAACGCCCCGACTGCAGCTATTTAATCGTTTCAAAAGAAAAGAAAAGAAAAAAAAAAAAAAAAGATAAAAAAGAGAAATACCGTTTGTCGAGCAAAGGATCAAACATAGAATCCCGATATATCGTTTCACTTGTTAGTTACACTAAACGATCGAGCATGCTTGGATTCGATACATCTATGAAAAAAGAATCAAACTGCAAAGGTGGTCCATTTAAGTGCGATATCCCCAGATATCTTTTTCTATCGTGATAATGCAAGAATATTTTCTACGTAATTTGAATAGTGTCGAAAGGGCTGATGGAATTGACAAGAGTTTCTTTCTCAAAGGAGTTTGTTTCTTTTCCTTTTTCAAAGTTGATGTTTTTTTTTTTTTTTGTAGATCGAGGATTCTTATTTTATTTTCATATTTATTCTAGTATTAATATTAAAACTGTTATTAATATTCGGATATTATGACGGTATTACTGAATTAATTGTTTTTTTAACTTATTCGAATTAGTAGAAATATAAATTTTATTCATTTGTTCGCATAACATAAGAAAAATAATAAATTAAATACTGGCGAAATTCAAAATCGTATATTTTAAATAATATAAATATATTTTACATAAAATTAGAATATCTTTGTCATTATTGGAACTTTTTGCAAATTTCATCATTATTTGACTGAACTATGTGCATTAAATAAATGAAATTTATGTTCCGATTAATTAAAGTAATTATTTTAAGATATTAAGAAAAAGTAATTCAATAATACTACTAATAAACAAACAATTTGGAGCAATAATTTTTGAAACATCGCAGTGTCCAAATATTAATAAAATATAAAGACAATGAATATTAATATATAATCTTGAAATATAAATTTTAACTTTGAATGTCGAATATCAAGATTAAAATTGTCCATCAGTGACGCCAGAAACTTGACCCAATGTAATGCAAATGAAAAACGTTGAAAAAAAACGGATCTTTGAAAAATATGACTCTTGTGAGATATTGGCCTCCCTAACACCATTCAAATACATTTCACGCCATCACGATAGACATTCGAGGGATCACCCTTAAATGGCCCACCCTGTACATACACTTGCGAACGAAAACAAGAAAAAAAAGTAAAAATACGCGTGTACATTTTGTCAAAATTCTTCGCGTTTAACCAGAGCCAAAGGAAAAAGACACAATAACGTCGCGTTCGCGTTCGTGTCACGTTTTAATCAGTGGCTCGAACACGAACGCGATCCTAACTACGAGACTGAACCGATTTAAAGAGAGCTTCTCGCGAGTACGATCAAGTGGGTTTTCTCCAAGGCGAAAAATGGTCACGTTAAAGACGTACGGACGTTCAGAGGTATGCGCGAATTGCAATTGCAGTTCGACCAGTCATCCGAAATTTCGATAATAGATAATAGAGAGAAACGCGGTGAAACCTAACCTAACCTC
Organism: Heterotrigona itama; assembly: GCA_903986555.1. Classification (NCBI taxonomy): domain Eukaryota; kingdom Metazoa; phylum Arthropoda; class Insecta; order Hymenoptera; family Apidae; genus Heterotrigona; species Heterotrigona itama. Next base: position 33,061 of record CAJDYZ010009441.1, read on the forward strand.
GCCTCACCTAACCTGATCTGATCTGACCCGACTTGACCCGACCTAACCTGACTATGAACCTATGAACGTTTCGTCTTGCCCCGATCTAGCTCGAATCGGACTCACCGAAGTTTCACAGCCGAGATCAAACGTTCTTTCACATCGACATTTTCAGGGAGCATAAATCGCAGATGAAGAGGCCCGGTATGGCCGACGAGGACGGAGATACGGGAGCGGACGAGGTCGTCTCATTCATCGATTTGCAACAGAACAGTCTGAAGTTGCCTGAAAAGGGAATATTAAAGAAACACGGTAGTTACGGTATTGCAATGATTGTTAATTATATACCAGCGAGTAAACTGACAGTTCGGGCGTAAACGGAAGATGCAACGAGTTCTCATTATTGTTATTAATTAACGCATTTTATATAAATTGACGTTGTCTAATGCAAACAAATGTATCAGAGGAATGACTGTCAAAACGTGATTAATAAGACTACACGTTATGAGACTTAGGTATATCATGAAATTAATTTAAAACGAATTTTTACTTAACTTCTAGAACTCAAATTCATTTCATTTCATTAATTATTTTTATAAAAATATGTGAAAGATCCGCAGTTTAGTAATCTCGTATCACTAATGGCTGAATTAAAGCATAAGTTAGAACTCGTCAGCTTTGCCGAGAAGCATTTTATATTATATTTAAATTAAAAGTGATCTTACAGGGCAAGATCAGATGGTGAATTTTGAAGAACTTTTAGAAAATTGATAACACGTGTTTCGTCTTGTTCTATTTATACATCTTGTAAAAATGACAGCTTGTATTGTCCTCATCAGAATTTTCTTCTTTTGTTTTTCGGTAAATTTTAAAAAAAGAAATCAACCGGGTAAGGTCGAAAAAGTCACAGACAAATAAGAAAAATAATCTGTATGATTTAAATTATGCTGTGTCATTCATCACGAATATAATGAAATATTTGAAATACGCAATATCTCCATATGAAAAAGGAAATTCTTTAACACGTTCCATGCCAAGCGATTTTTGCCTTTTGTTGTCGTTCAGGCCAT
>CAJDYZ010009451.1:106306-120192 GCA_903986555.1 Heterotrigona itama
TTCGAATTGTTTCACAAATATTTTTCACGTCGCAAGAAAAAAAAAATGAAAGAGCTATTTAAATGGCCTTTTTTGACTGAGACATCCTGTATAATTGAATCTCATAATCGATAATGAATCCTCTTCACCAGAGTTCAGACTCGAATAAGTGGATTCAGTCAACAAGACGGACAATTAATTTGATCGTGACTCAAACAAATAATAATAATGACAATAACAATAACCGGCAGGAGTTCATTTAACCGTCTATTGACTAAATGTTATTCAAATAAATGGAGAGACTTAAATGAAATGTGAGGTAAAAGCGTCTCCGATAAATAAAAGAGCCTTTTACCTGCTACGAATGGCTAAAGAAAGATAATGCTGCAAGATCGATCCGGTATCGCGCTTCCTTCCAAGTATAATAACTCGGAGAGGGGGTGAGTGATGTTGTTTGGCGTGTCGCGGCGCGCTCGCGTGAAGAACGAGCGGCTGTTAGAGTCGTAAACGAGCGTGCAAGCAATCGAGTTTCGAGGCGGACTCGAAAGTTTTAGGCAATTAGCTAGCGTGTGTTTGCGAGTATTCGCGTTCGGCGAAGGTTAGATGCCCCGAACAAGGGGGTTGAAGAGAGTCGCGGCCAAGAGAGAGTAGTCGATTACCCGCGAGGGAACGTTGGCCGCGTTTCGCCGGTAAGTTTCGCCGGAGAATCGAAACGTTCGAGGGTGCGAGGATAATGGGAAGTTTAGCGAGAGGAATTTGAAGAGTTAAGCCCAGCCCTGTATTAAATACGCGATCGGTGTTAATATTACGTTCCCCGTTCCCACGTTGGTTGCCGCTGCACTTCGAGTGGATAATACACACTCCCTTCGGTGAATCTAGTTAACCCTTTCGTTACGCTACACCGTTGCTCCGCGAATGTACCGCCTCTGGTACACGGAATAATCACGACACGAGCGTACGTTTCACAGCGAGGAGAACGTGACGTTACATACTTTGCCGTGACGTGACGTATGTAAATTATTGGCTTCTAACGTTACGAGGTTCGTACGAATTTATAGACGAACAAATGTAGTTCATATATACGCACGTTACATAAAGTCGTGCGAATCTGTGCGGCAAGAAAGAACTTTTCACGAGGAGTTATCGTTTAAAATTTCAACGCTTACGACATAACAATTATATTTGTTAATCGCGACAAGGTTATAAGGACAGTCTTTTTCAAACGAGCAAAATGAGTTGAAATGATGCCAAAGGAAAAATTGTGAAATATTTGTTCGTGTAAAATTCTCTGCGGAGAAAAGCGAGATAACGTCGAAATTGATTTAAGAACGTACCTCGAAGTAAGTAATAATCTTACGTACGATAGCAAGATTTTTTTCTTACAACGCAAGCATGTGTAATTTTACGCATTTAATCAGTGTATCGAGACACATTTATCATTTAATCAATGTATCTATAATTAAGTGTTTCGATCGTGAAAAATTGAAATACAATCCATTCGAGGACACGTTCATATGCACCGCGTGCATATAGCTTTGTAATCGACATCGCGGCTCTCGGTTAAACTGTAAGAGCTGTAGAGCAAGAAGGTTTAAGTGGAACGTTTATATGTTCGACAAGAGCCTCGCAGTCTCGTCTCGAGGAAAGGGGGAAAAAACAACGGCGAGGGAGTTGAACAAAAACGACCGAAAGTGAAAGACAGAGAGAAATTTCTCTCTATCGCGGAAATTCCCCCTCGTTTTTTCGGACGATATTTCACGACCGGTTTAAGGATGGTTTTCATTTAGCACGTATTTCCCAAGCGGGTCTTTTACATTAGCACCGCGCCATCGTTCAGAATTACTCGGTTCGGTTTCTTCCTGTATCCGAGAGGGCGGCGAGGAACGGCGAGACTTTCCGCGGCGCGCAATTTAATTTAAAGTTGTTTGTCCGATGGGAAAGTTTCTCGCGGGATGAATCTCGGGCGCGGCGGCTCGGTTGCTTATGAAATTATTAATATTAATTCCCAGCATCGACTGACATCTGCAATCGCGGCCCCTGCGAGCCAACTGGCCGAGTTTTTAATCGGATCACGAACTACGGAAGCTCTTAATACGCGCGCAGAATCCGTGAAGAGCTGACGCGCGATCATTTTCGCGTCGCGTCCGCGTCGAAATTCCTCTTGCCTTTTGCGCGAGACAGGCTTTCTACGATTCTAGGACCGCTGTGAATTTTAACCTCTTCGACACGATCAAGTCGACTCAGCCAACATTGCAGACTATCGACTGATTGATAGTCTCTCCGTGTCTCATCCGCTTTCCCGATTCTTTTACATCGATTCATTCGCAACTCTCGAGTTTGTTAATTCTCGTGTTTTTCGTAATTTCTTAATTTACGTAAGTAGGTTATGACTGTAGGATTTTTTAGATCTTAGTGCCATGCAGCGCGATCGCGAATTTCAGGTTTCGAATTGTTTGATCGTTTAATTTACAAGTTGACGATGATATGGCGTTCAGTTTCGATTATAGTGGTATATCATCATCAGTCGTATTGAAGCTTCTTCTTCCAATTACTTTTTTTTTCAATTTTAAACCACGTGCATAAATAAGCAGTTTATCTATTTTTATTTACAGATGTTTCTACATAGTTATATCAGGGAAACGCTATTGTCCAACACTTTTTTTTAGTCCCTGGCACTGAAACGATTTATATTATTTACAGTGATCGTTTCTGGTGATGAGCTTTATTTTTTACATTTCACTTTATGTTTTAAATAATTCACAAGTACGTTACATTGTGTTAGATATTGTTGCGAACAACATGTCGATATTGTATGTATGTAGTTTCGTTTTTCAGTGCAGAAAGTAATGAATAATACTCGGAATAAAATAAAATTCTCACTTGAATTATAGAAACAATTTAAAAATGGAAAAATTGTTTTTACAATATTTATATTTCGATATCTAGAGTTTAGCATTTTTATCTTACGTAGTATTTGAACTTGATCAGACGTGGAACTTATTAAATTTTGAATAATTTATTCATCAAAGAGTGTCCCTAATTTTATTTCGCTGTTAAATTTTCTTTATTCATGGATTTTGATAAAACGGATGTTCATTTTATTCAGTTTTTTGTTCAGGTTATAAAAATTATTATTATTTTTTTTTTTTGAGTATTAGAAACATAATATATATTCTCATATATGGACGAAAAATTGTCGACATTTCAAATTGCTGTATTCTATTTGTATAGAAAAAAATCGTAGAACAATTCAACTCATTTTAAAACGTGAAATTTCTTCTTTACAATATTGAATTTGTTTTTTTTTTTTCGTTTTAAATATTTTTACATCATTTTAAAATTTTGCACAGTCAAGTGTCTTTATGGACACTGAAAAATTGTGTGCCATAACTAAATCCACCATATTCTTAACCTTTTTTCAGTCTGTAATTATTTTTAAGTTTATTCGATTCATATTTATTTTCGATATTGGATCTAAATCTATAATCAGGATAGAATCATTGTCCAATCACACTGAACATAAAACTGCAAGGAATTAAAAACTAAAGTATCGTAAAGCTTCCCTTATGTATTTCTACGTATAATATTTTAATATTTGATGTTATACTATTAGAATATCTACTAATAACTAAAAAATCATTTGTTAATAATAGACATTCTATTTTAATGACATAACGTATTTGACAAAATCTATTATTACAATTGCTCTTCACGCAGTTATAATATCGACAATTTTTCATCGAGTATGTGGAAATCTTCTGAATTGTATATTCATCATATGTGTTTAATAAGAAAAAAAAAACATGTAATACTCTATTCTGAAATATATTTTGCGCTGTATATACTTGCTCATAGCTATGCAATAACACTACTTACACGGTTCACGATTTCCCATGCCGTAAGAGGCCGACGAAATCATTTGCGTCGGTTTAGAATACGTGAATATCGACGAAGTCGATATCACAAAACGATTCGAAGTGAGTTTAATATCGGATGATGAAGAAAACGATAACTGTAGTGCGGTTCGAATATATCGTTGCTCGTACATTCACCTCTCTTTTCCGATGACTATCAACTACCTATCGACCTGGTTGGAATTAATTCGCTTTAATTAATTTTTCTCCATTTGGATTTCCAACGACGACACCTCAACACTGCAACTACCGCCGATGATTAAAGCGCAAAATTTCCGTCAGAGACTTGAAAATAAAAGAAATTCACGGCACAATGTACTACAGTAGCTTTTGTTTTACGAAAATAACCACTCAAGTCTCTAAAAACACACAATGTTTAACGTCTATGAAATTTCAAACAAAGATTGCAAATTGCTCATTTTGACCGTTTTGATAATTCTGATATTAATGAGTCCTTTTTTAGAGCAAATCGCCCCCTTCGATCGTTGGAAGCAGACAATTAGGAAGTTCAATGTAAAAACAAACATTGTGCGATGAAATATTGGAAAGTGAAATTTTTATTTTAATTCTGGTGTCTGCTGGCGTGCAACTGTTACTTTTTAATTTATAATATATGTGGAAAAACAAAAAATGTACAATCCTTACTCTTTTAGTGTCCAACAACATTGACATGAAAAATGCTGATGATATATTATTATGTTTAAAACTGACAAGTCTTTGTTTCTTTTTAATGGAATTTCATATTTTTTGAGAGTGCAATTAAAAGAGATAAAACCTTGATGGAAAATTAGATATTAGCTTTCGTATATTTCGTGCAACTTTGTATTTTAAAATCTTCTTTAGATGCGAAAAGAATCCGATTATTATTTTGAAAATACAGCGGCTCTTAACTCGATGCTTCTTTCTCGATCTTTCAGTTTAGTTTCAATTCAATTTTTATACAAATTCTTCTTCGAATAAAACTATTGAACGATTGTTTATAACACGAAAACGATTAAGCAAATGTGAAGTAATAGTAAATGCAGCGAAAGTTCTTTTTTGTAAAGCGGGAAATTACATACCACGAATTTGCGAAGTGGAAATAAGCAAAATATCCGTCATCAGAATTGGAGGAACTTGCAAGCGCGATCGTCGCGCGCGTTAATATGCTTGAAAATTTTAATTAAATTTTTATCATTTCTCCTCTCGAACCCCGCCGAAAAGTGCATACATCAATTTTCGCTCGCCACTTTCCACTCGGGATTATTTTTTTTTTTTTTTTTTTTGTCAACGCTGAAAGGGTTAATTACGAGAATCCTGCGGGCAAAGTAACTTTCGCGACGTCATTTTGCCGCTAAATCGCGATGTATTCATCGACATCTTTCTGTTTCATCCACGACAGTCGCGTTTCTTCTCGATGAACGTCCAATAATAGCCACGCGTCCGTTCGGGAACGATTCCCTTTTGTCGCGCGCACACGAACACACAGACACAGACACAGACACACACACACGGATTCCATAAAATTTAATTGAACATGGTTGCGAGTATTGGTGCTCGGGACTCGTCGCGATTCGGCGCGCGATTCCAGAAGTAACGTTATTAATGACATCGGAGTCCTGATTGCCTTTCAACCGTGATTTCCAGCGTTCGTTGCCCGGACATACTGCTTCTCTTTCGGTTATAATCGTTTGAAAAATGTTTCAATTTCATCTGGCCGAATCTAACTGCCAGCATTGATATTGCCGTTCTCGAAGTCCGTACATTTCGGCCAGATTTTATGGGGGAAAATTCGTCGAAGAATAGTTCTCTCACTCTCTGTCTCGATCCGATTAAAAAGAAGAAATGGAAAATACTGGCGCACGAATGCTCGATACGAACACGTCCTCCTCTCGTCTGAAGAACGTCCTCGCTCGCTTTTATCCCATGTGCGATCGCGTGTGCAAAAAGGAGCTGAAACTAAAAATAGCGAACGAACGGAGGAAAAAATAAAACGAGAGAGTAGGAGAGATGAAAAGGGAGCACGTGAGTTGGGTCGGGTCGGGTGAATGGAGTACAACGAAATCTCTGTGGCGGCGGGTCAAACACTCGAGTTTCGAACGAACCGATTTCCTGCATCACGGGTAATTAGCGTCGTTAATTATTGATCGTTTCATTAACATAACCGAGTAGGCTTTCACGGCTCGATAGAGAGGCAAATTACCTACTGTCCTCTTAAAAGCGGATGGAACGACGTTAGTGAAATCTTCTGCCTTTTGTAAATAGTTAATTACCATCTCCAATGGTTCGTTTCGTATCAAGGTTTTAGGTATCGATAAGTGATATAAGGCTGACTTCACACGAGAATACGAGTGTCGTGGTGACGCGAGATAAACTTTTCTTGTTTGTTCTTGTGTCGATTAATTAAGAATATCTTCTCAACCATATATTCCCGGAAGATGTTTTTCTTTTCTTTTTTTTTTTTTTTGAAACGATACTTGATGCATACTCGTATTTCGGGGACAATTTGCGGAGAAAGAGAGTTGTAATAAACAATTAACGAAATGCCACTTACTATGAAGTTCGATGGTAACGGTGGTGGTGGGTGGCGGTGCTAAATGGGTATTGCTTGCCTTGCAGAATAGTTTGGCACGATGCTGACTTCTCGTGAGACCCTTCAGCGTCACATTGCTTATGGTTACGACGTTGGTTTCGCCTCCTGGCCCTTGGGTCTCCCGAATCTCCGACAGGGCATCGATTGTCTGCGACTCCAGGAACCACGTGACTCGGGGTCTTGGTTTACCTAAATCGAACAGAGTGGTATCAAACTATATGGACAAATAAACGGACACGATCTGAATCTTCTCTGGACTGTTTCGTGTAGCATTGGTTAAATGCAACCAAATACTTGGCGGAATCTTCGGATTTTTAGGGAATCGTGGAAACTGTTAATGGAAAATCAGAACAAATTCATACAGAGGTAGATTGATGCAATGGAATTTTCTGGGAACTGCGTATATGTAGTTCAATCGGCAGGAGATGTACGAAGTTTAATGTTCAACTGTTTATTACGAGAAAGTGTACCTCATCTTTCTTTCGAACAATATTTGTTTTACAACGATATTTAGCTCTGTGAAGAAAAAAATAATATTGACTTCTTAATGTAAATAGTATATATACATACATATAGATATTTACTATGTACATAAAATATATCTTAGATTAGTTTAACGTTTTATGGCTTCATTTGTAAGTTCCAAATTTTTTTACAAACATGCTTTCATGGGCCAAAAATAACTTCATACTGAAATAAAAATTCAGAATTAATGAAATTAGTGTTTTTCTTATATTTTGATTACAAAAACTTTTTCAAGAAAAATATTAATTTTCATTTTAACAAAAATAAGTGGGAAGAAACTTTTGGCCATTTATAATGACTTCCTGCGAGATAGATTGACAGTGTATAAATTCTTGATATGCAAAAATTGAACTCGATATATATCATATATCGAATTGATTCACATAAAATACAGCCATATATATATATATATATATACATTAATTGATACTGAAATTTGAAGAATAATTTTTATTGTTATAAGAATAATTTATATTGAAATTTCTATTGAATTAATCTTTTATTGTTCACTTTGTCAACTAAATACTCTATTTATATAGAGTATATTAAAAGTTTAGATATACAAAATGCTTTAATTGTATTTATATTTTACACTTAGTTTAAATTTTATACTAGATATACATTAATTCCAGCATATTCTTTGACTATATTATTTCATGCACGAGATGAAATAATCAAACGCTAAATTACACGTTCTAATGAATATGTCTAAAATATTTTGAATAATATATTTAATAAAAATAGTTATTAATAGTCACATTGACATACACGTATATCAACGTGTATCAACTTGTCTTATAATAAAATAAATTTATATTTATAGTATAAGTTTATACTTTGATTTCGTCAGTTACAACGTATTAGAGACCAATTGTAAGTTAGAAATTACAACAATTTCTAACTTATTTCATATTAATCTTTTACTGAAGAAGAAGAGACAAAATATATGTTTCAGCATATTTTTCATTAAGTAATAGTTAATTTTAACAAAACTTGTACCGATATCCTTCTATCTCAGTGCGTAATTCTCAGTCGCAAATTGCAAACTGATCGAAAAACTGTGAAAATCACGACATATTAATCATTATTTCCCCTCGAACGTGCGTAAATACAAATTTCACAATCATGATGATCGTACGTTGCAACATTTATTCGTTGTTTCGTACAGTATTGTCGTAGAAATTCCATTTTTGTTAGTTACGTTTTGCTCCCATTGCCGAAATTCCCGCTTCTGCGAAAAGGTTAAGTTTCCACGTTGCTGGAATTCCCGCCGGGAATTTTCCCTCCCGGGTAGAATTCCTTTTCTCGAATGTGAGAATTTTTCCAAGTCCAAATTTCATCAGTAGTTTAAAAAGGTATCGCCAAAGGGAATCCTGCCTGGCAATACGGTATTTTCTGGCTCTGATCCGGGATGATCGTTATCCACGTGGAACCAGCAGCTGAAACCGGAAGGAAACCCCCGAGAAAACGTTTACCGTAGCCAAGACGGCCGAGAAAAATGATTTTCGAGAAAATGGCCACTAGCGCGGTGAATGGACATATAGCGAGGCGATCGAATCTCTTCGACTCTGTATTATATATATTTTACGACGAATTCGAATCGCTCTGTCGAACACGATTCGAAACTTGGAATTCTTTGAAATTTTGGTCTGAGTATTACATACTCAGTTCGAGTATTACATACTTAACGACAAATTCGATTTACACTAGATTACTACTACTAGATAATTTAAAAAATTTAATTTCACCTTGCACTTTGTATTCTCTGCGACAGAAATTACAAATGAAATTGAATGATCAGTTTCAGAATCGTGTAATTTCGAAACTTGGAATCGTTGGAAATTTTGGAAATACGGCTCGAGCTGTATGGCATACTTTGACGAAAAGTTCGATTTACAGTAGATTACTGAAACTCAATTTCCTCTTGTACTTTACAGTCTCTGCGATAGAAGTTGCAAATTAAATTATATCGAATGAAAAATTTCAGAGTCAAGTAATTTAATCTCAAACTATTATAGCTCGATATATAAATACACCAGTTAGGGGTGAAGCTCAATTTCTGTAATTGTGTGATATAAATATTTCCGTGGAAGTCTAAATCTATATTTAAAAATCCAAATCTTTCAAGAGTTTCAGAGAATTTTAAGCTCCGCTCTAGTTTTACGACAAGTATTACATATTTCAAAGTTGAAAAAATTGGACACATTGCGCAACGGACATTGGATCGATACTTATTGATATCGCAAGAAAGTTTCGTCACTCCCGACGCTTTACTTCACGATCCCGCAATCTCATAAAGGCGCAGCATCGCATACTTGACAGCAAGCATTCTCCACCGCTTATCCGTAGCAAGCAGCTTGATCGCCGGTTAGGACAATTCGAGCAGCCGGACTAATCCGAATGGACGACGTATCGAGACTATGTTCGTGTTTACGAATGTGTATCAGAGGGACTGGAGGCTGGTCGTCAATCACGTCGCTCGACGGGACTTGCTCGGTCGCGGCATTAACGATCTCGATAGAAACCGCTCGGCATCTACTCGTCAATTTATTGGTCTCAATGTACCCGGCCACCTAATTCCCCGGGTTAATTGCTCGTGCAAATTTGTCTTCTAGAAAACGATGGAACGTCTATGATTGCGAGTACGAGGAGGATCTCGTGGCAATAGCGATCGACCATATTTTAACACGTAACTGCAGTACTCTCTCGATTAGATCTCGTGCTCTGTGCGCACCTGAGATAATGATAGGGTCGCTTCGAATTCGTCATTGCACGTTTGATGATACATTCCAGTCATTTGGAACGTGATTCGAAGCTTAAAACTCTTGAAAATCCTGATGGATCTCGAGTCTTGATCGTCTTAAAAGCCTCGATCTTGATTGTTTTGGATTATCAAGTCATAATATTCAGAATGTCTCCATAAGATAAAAGATTTGACGCACCAGTTACAAATAAGGAATGCTGTCTATATTTATTACTCAATAAACATCATATTGTTATTAAGTTTACAACATTTCATAAATATCTTTTTTTCTCTTTTAAATATTCTTGAAAATCCTAACAGATCTCGAGTCTTGACTGTCTTGAAAGTCAAGTTACAATGATCGTAATATTCAGAATTTCTCTACAAGATAATATTAAAGAATTGATGCTCTGGTTATAAATAAGGAATATTGTGCATACCCGAGAAGCATCATATTATTGCTAAGCCCGATAGTTTACAACATTTCATTGACATCCTTTTTCTTTCACGTGTAAAATATATCTTCATCTTATGAACAACACTTCTGACAGTTCTAACAGATAAAATAATCTTAAACCTTACTTTTCTGAATAAAGCTAATTTGTGACATTTCTCATAACTCTTCACATATTATTAATTTGATTAATTGCGAAGTAATAAATCGACGATACAAAAGATCACCTAGTTTTTAAAATTAATACTCACGACGACTGAGATTTATGAACGTTTCAATTCTATCAGCCATACACTCTATTCTATCTAATGGTTCAAGTTGTAGTTGATCAAAAAAAAAAGTCTTCATTTGTTGTTACACATATGTGAGAAGAATAATAATAAAACGAAGGATAAAACTTATTCACAGTATTTCAATAATTGATAAAACATTTTGAACTTTCATTGGCTGGAGTGAGTCGCCAACTTGGCCAGCCGAGTTCCGGAAACGTCACTGACAGGAAGTAAAGCACGAGTAAGCAAACGCGTACTTTCGCATGGATCGGATTCGCCGGGTGAAAGCAAGAGCTGGTTCATTTTGAAAGCGAATTATTCGCCGAGGGAGTTAGAAGTGACAGAAACCATGGGTCGCGAAGTCGGCAGGAAGAGCCAAGATCGGTAAAAGGGAGAGATCGAGGGTGAGTGTCGCACAGTCTCGACTTTCCGGTACGCGAGATGGCGGCGGTAGGAGGGAGGGTGGAGGATGAGAGGGAATTATTTCATTGCCTCTGCGAGAGCGGAAGTAGAAAACGTTGGAAGTAAGGGATCGGCGGGTGCAGGTCTCTGGAAAGATGGGGGAGGGGTGGGGGAGAGATCTTTATTGCTCTCCGGGTTTCTAGCAGGTATCACGGATGGTACAGGTATATATCACGAGGTTCGCAGGCTCAGTGCGACTCGCTCGTAATAATGCTACGCGACAGCGAAGCACAATGGAAGACGAATTTTAATGGCCCTCTCCCGACTACGTTCACGTCCGTGCGAGCCCCGATCGTTAGTGACGGCATTAAATACGTACGTAAGTATAACCGATATCGTGCAGAAAATGTTCAAACCCCTCGTAAGTATTCAGGAAAGCAAAATCCACTTCTCGATCTCCGTGCCTGAACTCTTTATTTCGAATTTACCCGATACTGATAAATATACATTTCGATAAGCTGATCGCAAACGGAGCGGAGGGAGGATAAGACATTGTGAAATTAACGCAGCCATTAAATTGAATTCATATTTTAATTCATGCTTGAACAAAACAATGTTTCAGTTTGTTAATAATTAACTCATGTTTAATTAAGTCATGCTTTAATTAGCTTTAATTAGCTCATTGTTAACAGAATTGTTTGAGAGAAGTAATTGGTTTAGGATCTTCTCTTTTTGTCTATAATATTTAAGGATCATCATCATGTAATATTTTAATCGTTTTTTTTTTTTTTTTTTTTATTTACAGTGAACTAGTTATTTTGTCATTTATTTTCGGTAAAAAATAGAAACGATTCGTCCATACATGGTCAATTTTTTCTTTTATTTATAATTTCAATAAATAAACTGTAGATTTTTATGAAAATGCAGTTTAAAAAATAAAATTCAGACAGATGTTCGTTTCACGCATTGAATATTTTAACAGATGCCGTATTTCGAATATTTATAAATATTTCGTGCGTTATATGCATCCTATACATTTTTTTTACATCTAAATTCCCTAAAAGTACATAAAACATTAACAATGCACCGACGAACCATGAAAGTTCGCTCGTCGTTACTTTCAACAGTTACTTTCAATTCATTCAAATTTGAAGTATAGTACTCGTAAATAGACTGCGAGCTTTCATGCATTTCTAAGAAATATTTTTAGTAGAAAATTGCACGTAACGCGAAAAGATAGAAAAGAAAGTAGAAAAAAAATGAAATATCCAAAGTATAATATAATATCTCCTATGAGAAAGTTTCCTATGATATTTTGCACGTGGCAAAACAATTCTTTTTCTTTAATTGTTATCTATTGATTAATCGTGTCTCGGAAACATGAGTCTGCACAAAAGTCCACAGTTTATTTACATGTTCCACGATTCAATACTATAGTTTAAACACTCAACTCTGATCATCTTCAACGAGTAGCAATCGAATCAAAGTTTTATATTATTATTATTATTATTATTAATTATGTCATTATGGTTTTATATTAAATACGAAATGAAGTTTTACATTAGATTTGATTCGGTTTCGTTTTCTCCACGTCAAAATTTCATCCCGTCACCGCCACTCACTCGCTGTTTACTTCTCGTTCTACCACGTCTCGTGGCACGTTCGGCTTTTTTTTCACTCCCTGCCGCCGTTAATTTTCGATTCCCGGCTAAAAGCAAAGTTGGAAATTTCGGAATTATCTCGCGCGGTTGTTTGCTCGTGTGGACGCAGAGCCGGGGAAACTGGAACTGTTGTCGCGAACAATAGAGAACGCGGCAACGGTGTTACGTTGAGAGCTTCCTAATAACGGAGCTAAGTTTAGGTGCCTAAACGATGCCATTTATGGGGGTTCAACTTTCAAGATTTGTCAAGCCAAAAGGGAACTTCGCCGCGGCAATTAGCGTCCTCGCGAGTAACGATCGTTCCCCTCCCCGCCTCCTGCTTTTTAATTATCGTCGCTCGTCGTTGCGTGCGTCGGGAACTCCCTCGAAACGAAAACACCGGCCGATTCGTCAGTTACGAGAACGTCGTGGTTTATTTACGCGTTATAGATTCGTTTTGTTCCCGCTTTTGCAGTGGCGCGCAATGGTGGAACTGGCGGGGGGAGAGAGAGAAAAAAAAAAGAGCCGGAAGAATAAAGATCGGGCGAACAATGAGGGAGAAATACTGCACGGTCGGCGAGTGTTGGCTCGCGAGAGGTTAAAGCAAGGAACACCGTTAGCCGCGAGCCACGTTAAAACAAACACTTTACCCTGACCCCGCTGTTGGAAATTACTTTCCACGATGACGTTCCAACAATGCGCGAGCAATGCGGCGGGCGAGGCAGGTGACGCGCGAAAAAGGCTGAAGATAGGATGTACATTGTGCTAAGATGAACGTCTCGCTTAGGTGCGTCTATCCTTTCGTTATCAACGTGGCTAACATTTAATATTCGCTGCGAAAAGTTCGACACACACACACACACACACACACACACACACACTTACACAAAAAAAAAAGAAAGAAAGAAAAGAAAAGACGAGACTGTGCCTGTGACTCTTTTTATTAAACAAATTCAGGAAATCAATTATGATGGAAACAGTTTCTTTTCGACTTGGCACAGCCAAGCTCTCTCGAAGCAATTCCGCAAGTTGTTGAGAATGCCTCCGTCGTTTTTGCTTTCGCAGTCTTTCTACATATAATGGAAAATGGATTTCTTTGAGAGCTGTGCTGTGTAATTGATCGTTGGGAAGAGGTAGAAGTAGGGGGAGGGGGATTGGTATTGAAGTCAAAAACTGTTTCACGGATAATCGCGTCGCGAGTCTGTTGTTCTGGTTCGAAAATCCATCCCCTCGATTCTCCGTTTGTGTTTGAAGATTCGTCCACTTGTGCCGAGTGAGTTGACGCAGTCGAGTTGGATTCTGCGACATTGTCGGCAGCCTGTCTCCTTTCGCTCTCGACTTTCGATCGTATAATTTCGGTCTTGGTTTCTTTTTTTTTTTTTTTT
>CAJDYZ010009451.1:120309-132402 GCA_903986555.1 Heterotrigona itama
GCGTGTTATCAACTTTTATGTACAAAATTAAACGTCTGCCTTCGCCTTTTACAATGAACAATTCCAACACTTTCTTGTCCATCCACTAAATCTAAATGATCACTCTTCAAATATTTTATTCAAATAACGCCGATCAAGGTAAATCAAAATTCATCATTCGATCGCCTTTGTTTCATACGTTTTCAGAAATTTAACAACCAATCTTATGTTGCATTTTAAATTTAAATACTATAATCTTTTTTTCCTTGTAAAACCAACAATTTTGAATACGTTTTTATACAACATAATAATAATAATAATCACAATAATATAAGGATAATATAATGATAATAATATCATTAAGCAACAATAAACAATAATATAAACAATAGTATTCAAGCCTAGTTTATATTATATTATATTTATATTCAAGCACGGAATTGTCGAAGGACTAGCAATATCTCAAACCACAATTTTCAGTGATAAGATGAAATTTCAAACTATCGAGATTTCTTTTACTTTATTGTTAGTTTCATACATACTGGAAAGGTTTCGTTTGCAGGATATTATGTTCCGCTTGTTGCATTGCAAAAACGTTTTACCACGGTCCTTGGCGAGAGTCCGATGTTAATTGGAACGAAGGAACGCTTAGTTGCGCAGCCGACCTCCCATTCCCCATTGTACCCCTCGCCCGCCGCCGGTGAAGAGGAGCGGTAAGTCTCGAAAAGAATCCGGGGAACTTACGTTCTCGAGTTCACAAAATTCCAAAATTCCGATCCTCTTTACTCCGTTGAATTTCTCGCGAGGGAGAAACACGATCCTCCTTGAACGAGCCCCGGGTCCCGGCTGTACACCGAAAACAAACTCGTCGAAACGCAACTGGCTGGGATTTTTGAAATTTCCACGGCGACGCGACCCATGGCCCGAGCTGGCTTCTCTTTCCTTTTTTTTTTTTTTTTTTTTTGCACGGCGTAGCACTTGCAACAAAGTATCGCAACTATTTCGCGAAAGTTTTCGGTAAATGTTTCCTCTTCTTTTTTTTCTTTCTTTTTTTCTTTCCTCCCCCACCCTGGCACGGGTCGATGCTCGTTCGCCGGAGTCGCCGGCCGGAAGGAAAGGCGCAACATCGAGGGAGACGGTCGATGGAGATGTTTCGTTCAAGTTTCGTCCGACTGGTTTAACCTCGCAGCCAGAATAATCGCTACTTTGGCAGCAAACCTCGGTGCTGTCGCGAGACCGAATCTGCCGTTGAAAACGATTTTGCTGCCGGTTATACGCAAGTCTTATGCCAAGTTACGCTCTTCCTTTGAATTTTCGGACGAAACGTGTAGTTGTTTACGATCGTCCGTCCTTTACCTCGATTTGAATTTTATTCCTTTGCGCGAGACGGAACGAACGGTACGAAGATATACAGCCTCTGGTCGTTGACCTAGGATTACTCGGAATTTTTATCTATTATTTATAGAAAGCTTTTGGTAGAAATATCGAAGAGTTTGAACAAAGCCTTTAATTGTTAAAGCCGCGATATGCAAAATTATTATTCATCATTAAGCTGCGGATTTTTGATGCATTTCTGAGAAAGTTCAACTAGAAAAATGCTCGACAGTAGAGTACTTGTTATAATATTGAATAAGAAATTAAACATTCTTCTGCTTGAATCTCGCCTTTCTTTAATTTGATCCCTGATTTTCGTAAAAATATGAAATTGTACAAGGATCTGTAATTAAGTAACGCTCGAGCAGTCAACAATGCCACATTTATATTTCAATTGTAAATAATTTCAATCAATTCTTAAGATCAGTCTCTAAATTGATTTCACATATACTTTAACAATTGATCAAATAAACTGTGTCGAATTTTCTCTTCAATTTTATACTAGCACGTCTAAAAAAATTACAGAAACTACGAAGGGGGACGAATTAAAGATTAGCAGATTATATAGCAAGGAGAGCAATGCTCTGCATTAGCCAAATTATCAGTGGACAAGACAGTTCGCTGTAATATCTTGAAAATCGCGTTACTTTCGTTGCAAGTACATATACGATGAAACGCTGTACAATTAGATCGTAATTAGAAGCCTACCAAGAATATTCTAATTGCGACAAACAATTAACGCCCACCTTCATATCCGTGCACACTCTGACGTAGATTATCACTCGTCAGAAACTCGTAGTCTTGGCTATCTCATTTCGTGCACTCGTTGGATCTGCTATTGGAGAAGACGCGTGCGAGTTTCGAGCGACTGCCACAGAATCGGCAATTTCCAATCACAAGTCGCGGAGCATCGGGACGTACAGTGAAATATCGTGATTTGGCAGGAGCCGCGGTGTCGCGAGGAAAATATAAATTTCGCCGGAACTCGCGCAGACTCGGTATTTGACAGTTCTCGTTGGTTACTCCGACCTCGTTCGGATGCCATGGAGTTTCGACAATGCGAGCTTCTCTCGTTCGAAAGTCACGAGTTACCTGTACACGCGCAGGGGAAAACTCCGGCAAAGTTGGAAAATTCGTTTTCTTCGCCGAGTGACAAATCGCTCGTCTGAAGAACTGCAGACTGGACGACAGCTCGAGACTGCCTCCGAGCTGTAAGTCGCGTAATCCTGCTCGAGGGCCGATGGAAAGAACACGAGATGGACGAGAGAACGAAAGAAACTGCTCGTCGAATGGAAGGAAAAAGAGATGCGACGGAGCCAATTTCGCTCGTTAATTCCTCCGGATAACGTTGTCAATTTTTCCAAATCGATGCGACATCAAACGTACGAAATGGAATAAAACATTAAACGTTTTGCCAGTTAATACGGCGATCGGTCGAGTATTTTCGAGTTCTCGTTCGATGAACAATTCCGGCAGCGAGCCACTCGGCAACTTACTCCTCCGCCGAAATAATGTACAAAAATGCGTTTCTGCGCAACGTTCGATGGTACTTTCAACTTTCGCCATTTCGTCGGGGATCGAACGGGGCTGGAAAGATCGATGGCCCTCGAACTTCGACTAATTTCGAAACGGGGGCTGGTCTCCACGATCCGCGTGTCAACAGAGGATAGGGTGACCTATCTGGCGAATTCCAATAAACGAACATTGTATCGTAGGAACAATTAACACTTGCTCTCTTCGTAGTGATAGTAAAAGCGCATAAATTGCTTGAAAAAAAAGAATGATCTTTTCCTTTTAGATTCGTTCGTATCATCTCGACAACGATATTAACGTATGTTATTTGGTTGATTATTCTTTGCAATAGAACGAAATAATTTTCATCTTTTTTCGAAAAATAGAGAGAGAGAGAGAGAGATGTGTCGAATTATATAATTATCTGTAAAGAACATTTTCCGTGCATTGAAATGACTAATACTTTTTTGTTCGTAGTGAACCTAATCTTTCTTGTCTTTCAACAATCGCAAGTTTAGTATTTCCTGCGATGACAAACAATTCTTTTAATATTTTAATATTGTCAATTACATCTCCTGCTTCATACTACACTTTAAATTTGCATTTTTTGTCATCAAGCAACACAATTATAAGCAGCATTTATACTAGGTATTTCTCTATTTAGCATAGATGGATTATGTCTCCATTACAAATGATATAAAGAACATACTTTTAATATAACATCAAATGGCGAACAAATTTATCAAGATATTCGCAAGTTCAAGGTATTCCTGCTATATATAATTTGCATTGGGAGATGTACTTTTGTATTACAATTTGCGATGATCCTTTGTAATAAATTTGTTTTCATAATTACATGAATAAGATTTCTCAATTTTGAAAGATGTTGATTCACTGGGTGATAACAGTGAATATCAATGAATGAACAATTATTCTGATCCTAGTAAAAAAAATTCAGAGTCATCGCGTTTCTAATAATGCAATTATTACAACTGTCAAACAATGCATGAAACGCATGCTTATTTATACAATAATAGTATTCAAAAAAGAATTAAAGCTAATTTTTAACAGCCACGGAATTCCAGACTTTGAAGTGTCGATTGACTGAACAAGTCACTGTACGCAGATGGATTTCTCTTCCGTCGACGATTGCCACTTTGAGATCCGACGTAGGAAAGGGTTAATTCCTCGCAAGCTCGAGACTCGTAGCCTGATCGCGAGGGAGCGGCAGCGTCGAAGATTAAAATTGGCGTCGATCCAAAGAATTTGTCGCGCAACGCGACACCTATCACGGCTGCTCTTCAGTCGGTCCACTTCACCTCCTTACCCTTTCATCCTTCCCTCGTGCTCCTTCTTCTTCTCTTCCATCTCTTCCTCTATTTCGCGTCGTATTTTCTTCGAATAAGCGAACGCTGGCTGTAAATGGAATTGGCCTCGCGCCAGTGAATACTCGCGGTTCGAGGAGACCGGGATTTTTCGTCCGGCACGCGGGATTCAAAAGACGGTTTGCGTGTTTGTCGCCTCTCTCGTCGCGCTTCGCGTGCGATCGCTTATGCGTGGAAAATTCTCTCTTCCCTCGGCGTAGACACGGCGTCGTCCTCCTCAAGTGGATATCACAGCGGCGAAATACGACCTGTTCCTCCCTAGCGATGGGATCAAGCAAGTATCAAGTATAACTATTCGATCAGCTAGCTAAAAGACACGAAATTTGTCAAATAACGTATTGATCATTTCGATCCATCACATTTTGCCATCTTTCTGGCAAACTTCCTTTATAATAAAAAAAGTCTTGGTCTTTTGCTGCAAGGTAACGTTTGATATCGTCAGAATCAAAGAAATTCTTTCTCTCGTAAATAATTCCGAAGACAGCGAAAGAAGTGAAAGTCTGAACGGTTTGGTGAACAAGGAAGGATATGATAACACGTTCCATTCTAGCTGCAACAATTTTTAACGAGTCTCCAATGATGTAAAAAAGATCTGGTGTGTTATCGTAATGAAAGACAACTCCTCTGCGACTCACTAATTCTGGACGTTTCTTATGAATGGTATTACTTAATTCGTCCAGTTGTCGACATACACTCGAATTAATCGTTTCATTCTTTGGAAGCAGTTCAAGAAACACAATGCCTTTTCAATTCCACCAAATTAACAACATAACTTTCCTTTGATGGATCTCTGCTTTCGAAGTGGCTTTGGACTGATTTGTTACGCTTTTTTCTTCGATTTTCCACGACTTTTTTCGATGTTACTGAAGATGATCCATTTTTCATTGGCTGGTTTCAAAAATGGATCGTTTTCTTCATATTGTAATGCGTTTAACTAGATGAGCACTTCTTTAAGTTGGTGTGATGCCTTTAAATGATTTTCCACGTCTCGTGTAGTGACGATTTGCAATACCTTTATTTTTACTTTGTCGCTATCGATCTGCACTGGTCTCCCCGAACGTGGTGCATCTTTAATGTTGAAACTACCAGCAAACCATTTTTGGCACACGCGTCCTGATAAATCTTTACGCGAAATCTTTTTACGCGCTTGCGTCGCATTTTTCTCTTTTTTAAAATAAAACGACAAAATATGTTAAAAATATTCGTTTCGATTTCCATTTATTAACACGCAATGAAAAACACTTGACCAATTTGCACACAATTTTTTTGAAAAAGTAAGCTTGAAACATCCTCTGTTAAATGGATGAACTGAAATTATTTATATTTTACAATGCACAATTAACTGTTGGAAAAAACCGCACAGGCTCAGCCATAACACCATATAAATAACACCAGAATGTATCGAGTCCTCGTAGATTTATAACTATCACTAATATTTAAATCAAGTCACTACTACATGCAATCTAGTTTACATAAAAAATGTATTGCTCGTATTGATAGATATATTTCAATACACTGATTTATATCAAACGATTGCATTGAAATATAATTCAATAAAAATTTATTATACAGTATTTAAAATGTATAATAAAAATTTATTATACATTCAATAAAATTTAATTATTCAGTAGATTTCATATGTTTAGAATTATTAAATGAATTAAACA
Organism: Heterotrigona itama; assembly: GCA_903986555.1. Lineage (NCBI taxonomy): Eukaryota > Metazoa > Arthropoda > Insecta > Hymenoptera > Apidae > Heterotrigona > Heterotrigona itama. The sequence goes on from CAJDYZ010009451.1 coordinate 126,227, forward strand.
TTATTGACAGATATTAAATAAATAAACTCAAAAAATGGAATAGATATTAAATTAGAAATTATTAAATTATCATTAAAAATTTATGTTTAATCATACGACAGATTTTATACGTCGAAAGTGTTAAATAAATTGTTATTGATATTAACGAATAAAATCAAAGGCCACGTGAAACATATTCAAATCTAATTTACATGAAGAAAAAGTGTACTGATAAATAGACTTCAATGCACCGATTGAAACGAGGGATAAGAAATTATTGAATTAACACAACCATTGAGTGAAACTCGTGTTTTAATCGTGCAGTGTATTTCATACTATTCTAATTATTATGACTGTTTCCTTTCTCTTTTCCCATGAGAATGGTTTCCCATCAGATGTTTCACATGATGTATCAGGAATCGAAAGAAGTATCGAGCATCGTCTTTAACGAGTAAACAATTGAATTATTTTATGAAGTGACTTTTGTATTAGATTCAGCTTGATTTTGCGAGTAGGTACACATTGAACTTGATCCTATCGTTAAATACACGAGACTTCTGGTTAGTATTTCCTCAAAACAAGAGTGCTGCAACGTGACAACATTCAGAACTATTAAAACTAAACGTCATATGGACGGAATTGTTTCAGAGCTCGATTCGTTCGAAACGTCAAAGTATTTTACAACACACATGCAATTGAGCATCATCGTGGAGTATATATATCCTACGTATATGAAGCGATCCTTTTCAAACTCTAGATCTGATTTAGTTTCGCAAGTGCACACGTACTCGAACTCGATGCCATCGCTACTCGCTAACGCGACGTACTCCGCTTGACATCTCGCTGTCGTCTCTTATTCCCTTCGATATTCTTTTATTCCCAGGGAATAAACCGTGGAAAACGATCCACCGTGTTCGGCTGTAACGTATCGAACGGGAGACTTGGTTTTCTCCATTAAATTTCCCCGAGAAACCGAGTTACTTCCAAGAGGAAGCACCTCGCAGTTTCATCGCCCGTCGCCGCGGCTATTTGATCGAGTATGACGGATGCCTCGGTTGTCTGTCCGCCAGCTTTTTATAAACGATGCGCACAACCACTTAGAATAATTCATCGCTCTAATCGGCCGGAAGCAATTCCTGGCAGTGATCCATTATTCTTGGTATTAGAAACTAGGCGGCCAAGGTTCCGGCCAATTAATCTGCGGCAGGGAGGCGGAACATCGCGACAGATTATTTTCTCGCGAAACAGATGGCAAGGTGGTGGATGCTAGTGTGCAAACAGAGAGAGGAGGAAGGAGGAAGGTGCGATGTTTCGCCAGCAAGGAGGATAGTTTCGCGAAGCCATCGTGTTTCTTCGGTCGTTAATCTCGCGGGCGAGAGAAACCCCACGGTCGACGCTTACCTCCGTGAACCTCGCAGACGAGGAACAGGTCAGCTCCTTCCGGGTAGGCCTCGAGCAGTTTGCTCATGTCTCGTCGCTTCGCGTCGTAGATTATCGGCTTGGCCGGCGGCACTGCGAACAGAAAAATACGACTCGTCAAAAGCGAGATCCGATTTCCACAGCGGAGGCGACTCTGTGTGTTCACCTGTGCCAGTATTTCAAACATTACGTCACGTCAGATTTAGATCTCTTTCGATTTCATTCGCTAATATATAGTCGTGGTAGTTGAGTCTCGTTAATTTCGAAGTATTTCTTTTTTTTTTCAAATGTCTTGTGCTATGCACGCACTCGTAAAAAAAGTTCAACGTGTGCGTGCATTTTTACGGTTGAGTATTGAAGTTTATTGCTTGTACTAAATTTTATAAAAATCGATTTATACACGAGACGTAAAATTGCATCGACTGAACGAATACGCACAAAGGATGGAATTTCTACAAATGCTACACGCATTTACAAACGTATTTCTACGTTTGAAAAATCCTTTTAAAAGTGTTCGAATTTAATTCAAATAATTCATTGCAATTTAATTCGAATACAAATTATTATTATCGTTCGGTTAATCGTACAAATACAGAAAATATACGCGTTAGTAACCTCGTTAATCGAAAGAATTTGCGGTAAAACCTTTAGTGCTTCGAAAATGAAGGCGTGCCTTCGCAACCGCGAAATTCGGCCGAGTTGTGGGCGGATTTAGATGGTCGAAGGAGGACGAGGGATGAAACGAAAATGGAATGAAATGCGCGATCGCGTCACACGGAAAATAGTTTCCACTCAATTCCTCGAGAGCGAGGACTATTTCCTCTTTTGGTTTCCCTCGATCCTTTCGTCGATCGGTCCGCGCGGTGCTCGCGATACAACGAACGTAAACAGGCCAAGTTTCATCCGGTCGCGTACTTTGTTCGATGCTCGATGAAAATTGCCTTTGGCTATCGCTGCGACCACGTCAACCCGAAGCGTGCGTTTCTACCCCTGTCGCGGACAGGTTACCGAACCGACTCGAGTCTTTCTTCCTTTGCCGACGAGACTAAACGGAAGAAAACGAAATGGACAGAGAGGAATTTTTGTCAAAATTGTTGGAAGATTGAATCTGGCGAACGTGTGTTCGATAACAAATGCCGGGGAATATTGATAATGACGTCGTCTTGATAAGATCATGATCGACTTGTTAATCCTTACTATGCATCGAGAGCAACGAGAATCTTTGAAACTTTCAATTTGACTTAATTTTATTGTTATTCACTGTCTCGGGAGATACAAAATGAAATTAAACATGGTAAATTTTTGTATTATGGTATTATTGTAATATAAATTACTATAGTTACATGTGACTTCCACGATACCGCTTAGGAATTAATTTTCTTTTGCTTCTTCTACGTTATCGTCCAGCTCGTTGAAGAGTTAATCATGGCCACACACAGTGTAAATGGATAAAATTATATTCCATGATTTGTTTTGTAATAATGTGTGTATTATCCCATTGTGCAATTTTCTCCGTTGCGCCGATTAATCTTCATATGGTTAACTCTTATTTAAAGCAACGTTGGAGGCGATTATTTATATTAATCTATTCGAGACCAGAGAATTTCAGAAAAAGTATTTCTAAAAATACTGATGAAAATGACAATATTTTTCCACTTACAATTAGATATATTCATATATCCATGTTTTACTATATTCTACCAACACTTAACTAACACCAGCCATATTTTAAATAACTACAATTAACTAATGATTATTTCTCTTATACGTGAACGAAATTTTAATTGTAAAGAGCAACAAATAGCAATGAAATTCATGATTTTGACAGGATCCTCTTGTTGACCCTTAAGCGCACAATTTTAATTGATGTCGAGAAAATTGCAAATTTTCAACGATGTGCATTTAAAAAGATATCACTGTATAACTTCACTATTTCTTGTGCATATATTAAAGTTTACTATTTGTAGCATAGTTATTTAATACTTCGAGGATTTTATTCCACGTTTGATTCCACTAATAGAATTTATTATATTTTTACTGATTGCAATTCAGAAACGTTTCATTGATTGTAATTCAAGAACCAAGTTGCAACTGACGTTGCATCTTTGGCTACTGAGTGCAGATACTTAAACGATGCGCAGTCGTCTCATTTTTTTTCTTTTTTTTTTCACGGAAGGTGTTAATCGCGATCGCATGTAGTGCAAATTCACTCGGAATAAAATTATACTACATAATTTATTCTGTAATAAAGTATGCAGTATTTCATTGGTCTATTCTCCCGTTGGTTAACCTTTATGTGACCTTCATTTAAAACAAAGTCGAGGATTTGCACGGCCATTTGAATTAAACGAAAGAGAAAGCATAATGAGACAAACAATAATTATCCACTAAGAATTAATTAATTTAATTATAATTAAAATATCACAATTATCCGCTGAGAATTATTAATTAATTTAATTATAATTAAAAGTTCGTCCTTTCCTGCTCTTTGTATTTGATAATAAAATACGCTTTGCAAACATGTTTTTTTACAATAGCGAAGTTTAAACTTACGATCTTCAGTTTCAATCTCTGCAACTTTATCTTTCACCCTGTAAATTTCACTCTTGCTTGAATGAAATTTTTTTCTCCCACTCGTAAAAATCATTCTATATCGTTGTATTCGCGTATACGTGTGTATATCTTCCATAAGATTATACGGAATGTGTGACTATTCATGCGTAGTTACTTGCTTATGTCTAAGCGCAACCAGATTATTTTAATAATAGAACAATGCGATATGTTGAAACAAGTGGTCACGAAAATGATACAGCAATTAAATAAATACTTTGGTATTTTTTTTTCCAAATACAACAATTATTTACTACTATTTTTGACAACAAATAACAAATGCCTTTGACGCAATAATTCTTGCTATCTGAAAATGATATTCATTTTAGAGAAATAATTTCTTGAATAATTATTCTTAGTTTCTTCAGGAATCAGGATAAGCACTTTTATAATTTGTAAAGTAAAATTTATATTAGTAAAAAATGACAGAACGCTCTCATAAATGTAAGTCTTTAACTAGTTAGATCATTACCATTACTATAGCTGTAACAATTTACATTTAAATTACTTAGCTTTAGAATACGTAATATCTAATTAAGCTTTGCTATTAATCTCCATTACGGGAAAGAAAATCCCACATTTTATTGATCTAACGTGAACGTGAAATTATAGTCATTTATGACCTAACGAATTTGAGGGTTGAGCTAACATATAGGTAAGTAAGTATGACTCGATTCATACAACCATAGCGAATCAAAGCCATCTGCTTTACAAATATTTGCTTTTCGCCGTGTCAAGTCGATCGTTTCCCAGAGAGAAATTAATCCTTGCAACTGTCATCGCAAACCTATGCTTATTTTATTCATTTTCTATTTCTATTCCGCTATTGAAAGGCGCGTCGTCCAAGTCGAATGACAATCGCGAAGTCACGAAGCGATTACCAACGCGATTTCTCGTTTCAATCGTCCCTTCTTTCGAATTTCGACGATTACGTCTCGTCGTCGATGCGAAGCTCTAAGAACTCCGATCCCCAAAGACACTGCGAGACGTACGTCGTGATCTTGGCCGAGATTACAGTCACTACTGTCCAAGACAACAGCGCTAATGTTCGCATTCACAACCTTTTATGGCCCGTTTATCCGCTGTTTAGCCACCCTTTCTACTCCTTGAAAGCGCGATGCTCTTTCCACCGACTATTGTTCCTCGCAATCAGAAGAAAACGGCGTTCCGTTCCTATTACTTCGTATCAAACGTTCAATTTCTCGGGCGGACGTCCTCTCTGCTGTGGATCGGCGTGATTTTCTGTAAACAGCATGCACAAACTATCCGGCTGTTGGTTTCTTTTTCATTTCTATACCTCCTGTCTTTCCCGGCGTTGCTCTTCTTAATCAACAAGTGGCTTGTAATTGCTTGGTGTGGTTGGACCTTCAGGTTTGTACAAAATTGGCGTTTCCCAAATCGTGACACGCTTTGAATAAATATAATCGGTTAGGATTACAAATCGAATTTTTCATACAAGGTTCGATTCGTTTGACACATTGTTCCCTATTTTTGCCTGGGCACGTACTTCTCTATGGTGTAAGAGTTTTGAACCTCTTTTAAGAACTCGCTGAATTTTAAAAAGCTATACACCTGTCTTACAATATTGCGACTTTTCTTTTAATTTATTGTAAACTTCTTTTCTGTTTTTATTTATTACTCTCATAAGTTTGTGTGAAGGTCTCTACTATTCTTCGGAAAAGAACTTTTCTTTTTATACAGATATTTACAGAAATTATACGTATGACACTTTATCCCATCACACTTTTATGTTTCTGGAAGGGACAAACAGGCGTATATTCCAGAAAAATACTTCAGTTATTTAACATTTCTTTCTTAGGGATCATTAGGTTGGACATCGTATGAGCATCTGGGAACTCTTGGGAATGAGAAGTATTGCTTAAAAGATGAAACTGTAGGAAGTTAAATTAAAGCAGTTAGATAAATTATGAGACGCTCTTTGAGAATTGAGATAATAAACAAATGCTAAAGTATTCCTCAAATGCGACATAGACGGAATCATGGAATATTTTTGTATTATAACTAAACTATGGATCTTTATGCAAATCAAAATCTCACAAAAAATAGTATAGTTTCGATACTTTAAATTATTGAAATAAATACATATATTACATATATATTCCACATTTCTGTTTGTATGTACATAGTATGCACGTATGTATATATAT
>CAJDYZ010009452.1:104702-119507 GCA_903986555.1 Heterotrigona itama
AAAAGGGGAAATACCTCGGCAAATCAGATGCTACGAAACGACTGAATTACGAGCACCGCCGTCGTAAAACAGGCCGTCGCGTTACGTCGTACAACTCCCCGGATAACAACTTAATTGCGTACGAGCTGGCGCGTTGTACGTACGCGTATTAACCGTAATTAAGAGGAATCGAATGGCTTGTTGATTGAAGCCGCTTTATCTCGATCGTCCGGCAAATTCTCGAAGAATTAACCAATCCGGCTACTTTTTAACCGGCGTATCGTCGTTTAATCGACGCTCCCGATTATTGCCAATTTTCTGCCAGACTTTCGTTCCAAGGCTACACGCACGATAAAAAACCGCAGACCGTGTGTTGATATTTCTTCGGTGCGGTGATTCCTTCTCGGCGATTTTTAATTAACCGACGCTATCAAACGACAGGAAATTACTCGTCATTTTTTCCTCCTTCTCTCTCTCTAGTACTACTTCGATCGGGAACCATCTACTCGAACGAGTTCCAGTGCTGCAGCGAAGATTGACTGGATAGAAGAATTCTAGAATTTCAACTCGCGTCTGATTCACCGATTACCCTTGATCCTCTTGATCCACTTTTTACAGGTCACTAAATTTTTTATTCTCATCGGAGAGCTGCATGAGTAACTCTAAATAGATCTAAACTCTTATTTCGATCTCGTTGTCTGCAACCTTTTCCTCTACAAACTTTGCAACGCTATAAAACCGCGAATCATCTCTCAAATATTATATGCAGAGTGTCCCGTTTTAACCTGCAAAGGCAATTATTTCCGAAACTATTTTTTTCTGTTTTGACAGAGCAGTAATTTGGCACACTTTTGGTTTGTCTCTAGATAGACACGTGTAAAAGATATGAATTTTTAAATTTTGTATCGATCGATACAGCAGATCGTTCTCTACAAAAAAGCTATCTACGTCTACGGTACAAGGACAAATTGTGTAAAATTAAAGTTCTAAAAAATCTAATCTTCTAAATTAAGAGCTTTTTACAGATAATTATGCTTGAAAAAGTAGTAGACCTTCGCATCTGCTACATATCTCTTCAAATAGACAAATAGAAAAATGCATTTGGAGACACAGTTTCGGAGACAACTGCATTTTTGTAGATTACAAAGCTGCAAAGGCTGTATGTACTCTACTTTCTTTTCGCGAGAGCTGAACCGTCGTGAAATTTCTCCAGAATTCGCGATATTTCTCCACGTGGCGGGTTGCCGCGAGGCACGAGAGAGCAGGCCTAGAGATATCGGATAGGCTTAGAGTCGCTAGAGAGTCGCTAGAGAGTACAGGGCTAGAGAGATGTTGTTTTGCAGCGCCGGAATAGATATCGGTGGTGGCTGGCGCGGAGACAGGGAACTGCCACTATTTCTGACAAGAAGCTTCTTCTTGCCTCCTCTCTCGGCCTGTCGCACGTCACGGAGCCCTGGTCTGCCAGCTAGCTAGTCACCACGACCGTACGTGCGTGTCCCCTTGGCGAACCAACGACGGAGAAAGAGGAAAGTCTCGCGCGCGCCCGCGTTAATAGAGGGCAGACGCTGAAGCCGGCCAGGAATAACCATCGGGGATGTCACACTTCCATATAGACATCGACGCCGAGCGGTTTCGCCCGATGATCTCGTTCCCTGTTCCCTTCCCTTCCTACACGCTCCTTGTTTGGTATCTTGTTGCTTCTTGCTGAAAGAGTTTCTCGCCTTCGTCCAACACGTACGCGCGAACTTCTGACGATTACGTAGATTTGCGTAGATTTCCACGCCGATAGGAAGTTGGATGCGGAGTGTAAAGATATTTCTCATTGGCAACAAATTGGAGTGAGTGTGTCTCGTACCGGTAGGATGGAAATTGAAATTCAGACTTGTACATAATGTAGAGAGAAGACGTCGAATCCACGAGAATCATTCACGCACCGTTACCGTGGAAAATCGGGAGATCGATACGAAAGTCCCCGAGTTAAAAGCAATTTTTCATTTCGCTCTTGCGACAGGCGCGTCGACGACTCGAATGTTTCGAAACGAGACATTCGAAGGGAACGTGAAAGGCGGCGTGAATACCCAGATTTTGACGGAAGTCCAATAATCCGAAAAGACGACAACGACCGACGACGTCCATCACTCGTAGAGATTCAGACACGGCGAGATCCAGATTTCAACGATCGATCACGGCGAGTCGTTGAACAACACGGCGAAGGATGAATGAGAGCGTACGAGGCATTGAATGAATCCGAGATTTATGAATCCACACCGGCGTACACAGTCGTGTTTACCTTAGCAACGATTCATATTTCCCTGGTTCCACGTTCATTGTACGTTCCAGACTCCTCCAAGTCGAAGATTCATGAATAAAACGAAAGAGAAAAGAAGAAAAAGCAACACCTTCGTGTAGGTACAGCCATTGCAATTTTTCTATCTACAAAGATAGAATGGTCAGTTTGATAAGTCGGCATATGACGCGCAGCGATTCGCATTAATTGCGCGTTCATGGTTTCATTAAATCTGTCAGAAAATAGTCGACAAGGATCATTGAAGACGACGGATGTTAAATGCTCGCGGTATAAATCTCTCTCGCGCGAGCATTGTGTAGTGCCAACTGTGTATGTTCAGCGGTTAGTTGGATGGAGGGTGAGAGGCATCATTGTTCGGAATTAAGAGTGAATCAATCACATTTCAGTGAGCGTAATGGAATCGGTAAAGGATAAGGAAATACATCGGCTCAAGGAATACGAAATCAGCGGCGCTTTCTTTGCGTAACAGTAAACAAGGAAACTGCATCAATCTCTATTTGCGACTAAGGATTTTGGAGAAGCATCAGATTGTATAAGTTTTACGGTTGTAGAATTTCCCTCAATTCGGAGCTAGGGAAGAATTTCGCCGCGTTGAAGAATATTTTCAAAGACAACAGAGAGAAATCAATATTGAAAAATTTACTGAAATTTCTTTTGAAATCTCGCAAGAAACTCTTAAAAATTATTGAAGGGTTATTGAAATGAAATTCTTCCCTACGATTGCCGAAAATTGTCCAAATTCCTTTCATGCTATAAAGAGTCACGGATGAAATTCCCAGAGGAAGATAAAAACGTAGTCCTCTCGGAGGGCGCATCGACCTGCTCGTTAGATCGCGGGTCAACGCTTCTCGCGGCTCACGCTTGTAAATCCTCAATTAACAGGGACTTATGGATTCACGGGACTCGACGAGACGATGAAACGTGCCGGCAGCTTGGTAGGCAGCGCGCGTAGCGTGAAAGCGGCGCGGAAAAAAGGGAAATCGCACGCGCGATCTGCAACCGACGACGCGGCGGACGGAGCCTCGAACGCTGGCCGAAAGGGCGAAGAGGAGATGCAGAGGAGCAGAGAGCAGAGAGAAGCATCAGAGATCCGCGCGCATGCACGTGCGCCTCCTCTTACGAGGGTCGAGAAGACGGCCGGGCATTCTAAGTTTCGCGTTACTAAGTTTATCCTAAGCCCGGTGTCACGCGAACGAGCACTTAGCAAAACGTCGCTTTCTCTCTCTCTCTCCCTCTCTCTCTCCCTCTCTCTCTCTCTCTCTCTCCTTCGCGAATCAACAATGGAAGATGCGCGCGTTCGACAAGCACCTGCCGATCCCGAGATCGTTTACCTGGCCTCTAACGTTAGAACCAACGACAAAGACCAGCGATCTTTCTCTCTTAAAAGTTTCATCCAACGGAGAAGTAAGAAGAAAAATAGAAGAAGGTACGAGGAAGCAAGTGATTACGATTCGTGCGAAAGCAGACCGAAACAAGGTTAAATAAAATTTTCTGAATTCGAGGAAATTAATGCTCGAGAACGTGTACTTTTTTTAAAAATTTTTGATATATGCGAATTTCAAGAGCGAAAGAATGGCAATAGTTTACCACGTATTCCATAAATTCCCTGAAAGAACAGAAGAGAGTGTACTCTTATTCACAATATACAGCAAAGATAATTCCCAGTATTTTGGAAAGAAAGCTTGACCAAACCTTCCAGAGAAGAAATCACGATTTCTCGTAAAATCTAGATAGAGGAATTAAGCTTTAAATGAGAACGAAGCCAACTTCTCATAACGGGCAGGGGACGAAATTTAAATTCTCCGCCTAATGTCGACCTATATTTATCGTTCGCGTTTCGTTGTACGTTCGCCGTACGAAAGATACGTCACTCGATTGCTCGACGTAATAATTGGATTAAAGCGGTTTGTTAAAAGGCGAGCGTTCTTTGTTTGGACAGCGATTCAGACAATTTGTAAGCGATTAGAGACTCCTGTTTTATTTTTCTTAGAAGATTACCAACGCCTGAGATTCGTGGGTCGATATTTGGAGCACGTTGAGCTCACGGGGTTATTGTTATTGCTCGACGTTATCTCGTTATCTTCATCGGGTAGACAGAGGTTTCGTAATAGGAAGTTTGGTACACGCAACCAACGTACGTCGCTCGGATGTCGGAAGATGTCGATTGTTAGTTTTTCGTCACGCGAAGAATTTCTATCTCTCTCTCTCTCTCTCTCTCTTTCTCTCTCTCTCTGCGAATCTACGAATTATCGCGAGACGATAGAAATGTAATAAATGAAATTCGAATAGGAGAAAATTCCTTTAGACTCTGCATTAACATTCGAGACTGAATTTTGAGACTGAAATTGAACCTTCCGAGTCGACAATCTTTAGAGCACAACTCTTAAGCCCGATCTTATCAGAGACGGATACGTTTGCCCTTTAATTAAATGACAGCTTGTTAAAGTACGAGTTAATATATAATAAGTAGCAGTGTTGAAAATCTTGTCGATGAACGGCAGAGAGGGACAAATTCTTCAATTTCCCTCTGTCGAGAGACGCGACGAGTCACGAGCACTCGACAGGCCGAAGTTATCTGGCTAATCGAAGATGTTGGGCCTATTGTCGAAGAAGATAAGCGAAGACGAAAAGCTTCGACGCCTGTCTGTCCCTCAACTCGATGACCACCCAAGATCTAGCGCCTATTCGTGAATGACAAATGCATTCTCGCGGGTGCACCGGGACCACTATGGGGACAGCTTGCCGGAAGATAACGTCTCGAGATATCGCTATCGCTTATAGTTCTGTAGGATTCTAATCCGAGAAACGAGTGACACCAGAAAGCTGGAGAAAGGGTCCATTTTCATAGATATAACCGTGATCGACGATAAAATATCGACGAGAGAAGAGACTATAGTATGAGAAAGAAAATCCTGAGCGAATACGATCAACGACGTTCGTGTAAATTCATATTTTGAGACTTTTTCGAAATATCATATTAAAATATCGTAAAATATTCTTGCAATTTTATGTTCCTACGAGTACAATCCAGAATAGTTTTGTTTTGTCGCAAAATATTCTTGTAATATCGTGAAATACTTTTTCAAATATTCATGCAATTTTATGTTCCTCCAATTTAAAATAGAATTTATCATAAAATATTTTTGTAATATCGTGAAATACTTTCTAAAATATTCATAGAATTTTATGTTCCTTCTATGATGTTCTAATCTAGAACAGAATTGTTTCATAAAATATTTGTTTTAAATATTCACGCAATTTTATGTTCCTATGAGCACGAGAATCTTAGAATAGAATTGTTCTATCTATCGAATATCAACGCCGTACTTTGAATATTTTAGATATTTTTGCATATATACGTATATTTGAAATCTTTTACGAATAACCCTCGAAGGACTAAACTAATCAAAGCTTCTCAAATTATTCTTGCCCCTAAAAGTCGGTGTGATAATTGGTAAACCAGATATCCCGGCCTGCTGCTGCGTCTACACTTTCCTTAAAGATTGTAACCTCAATGTATAAAGTTTATATATTCTTATTTTGTAGCTATAGATACACCTGTAATAAACCTCAAATGAGATTTCCAAAGCTTGAAAAAGAAAACTATTACGAGTAACATTTCTATGTTTTAATGCACACAGATGTCTGCAGCAGAAAACTGGAAAAAATGAAAGTAGAATTAAGTCGACGCAGAGCGAACAGAAACGAGAAAGCCTCAGACGGACTTCGTGTTCGGCACGATATTTCATTTCGGAGCACGTTGACAAGAAATCATCCACCAGGGAAAGCACTTTGTCCTATCTGGTTGAATGATGAAACTCGCGGGCAGATAGCGTCGGGGAGAAGGGAAGAGGCGTAGATAAGACGAGCGCAGATAAGGCGATTCTCGCGAGAGAAAGAAGAGGTCCTTTTCCGTGGCCCCGAGGAAACGAATGCGACTCGCACGGGAGAAAGGCGAAAGGAGAGAAAGAAAAGGCGGAGGACGCGCCCACGCGGCCACACGCGACGCTGACAGAAAGAAAAAGATCGTGTCGCGCGATCGTGGACGTGGTTCGCACCGGGCCGACTGACTGATCCTCTCAGCGGCGTGTCTTTCAATAGGTCTACGGCCGCGGACCAACGCTGATTGCCGCTGTCGTTCACTGCACACACGCGTCATTCCGTCCGCGTCTTTTGTCGCCAAATTTCGCCGGGGCGCGCGATTACTCCCCGCTGCCATTCACTCACATTTCCTTCAACAACCACGAGCAGATCACTCGTGATAGTGGACGAATATCTCGCGAGAGTTACTCACGCCAGTGGACATTAATATTTAGGTGAGAGCACAGGCTGAACATTGGAACGTGAAGATATTCTAATTTAATACGGTCTTTGTGTATGTGCTATACTTGGAACCAACTCTTTTCAATTTCCTTCGATTATACATTATGTTTCAATTCGATTGGTTTGAGAAATTTTGAGAAAGCTCCTCAACAAAAGCTTCTCTGCTCCTGTCGATTCTTACACGACAAACTGAAATAATGCCCCCCATTTTCAATTTTCGCGTGGTAAGACGACCGAATCCATTCGAGAGAGAGAGAGGCTAAGGTCGCGATCCTTTTGTTTCGCTGCTTGACCGTGGAGGTTCGGTAATGCAAATGGACGAGCGCCGCTGTCGAACGTCCCCGAGTGACACACAGGCGTCGCGACGCCTGAACTCTACCCGTGAAATCAGACTGCGCTGACGTGTTACAAGACAGCGCCACGCAGAGGGCAAACGTGCCACTTAACACCAGCTCGTCGCTCCGGCGCTCGAGCCACGCCGATTATCTCGGCGATCGACTCGCTTGGAATTCGATCGATTAAACGGCGCTGATGAAACGAGTTGCGAACGAGTGGCAACGAAATTTAAACGACATTTAAAAAAGGAAAGAAGGGAGAGAACAAGCGAGAAACGAGAGTGGAACGGTCGATCAAGGAAAGCTACGCGGACGAAGAAGCAAGAGATGAATTTCTTGAAAAATCGAAGGCGCTCGAGGCGTGTCGATTTCTTGAGGATTCAAAGTTATGTTGTCACAATTCTGTTTACCGGTCGGTGATGAAACATTTTTAATTCGTCATTTTTTCTATCTTCTTTCTTCTGACAATGAATGCCGCGTACATGATACGCCAGAATATATAAAAAAATCAAGATTATAGTGCTCGTTACCGGTATTCTGTCCGTAGACGAAACAATTTCAGAGGAAACGAAAGTCGATCAAAGGGAGGATCGCCCGACGAGAAGAAACGAATTCTTTTTTCGAAGGGATTCACGGAGGCAGCGTCGATTTTTCGAGATTCTCGCGGTGCGCGTTCCCTTTTTCAGGCCGAACGAATTCTGAAGCGACGACCGGGTTAAATTTAGCCGGCTGAGGTCGAAAAACGAACTCATCGTGGCTCTCGAAGCCACTCGCTAACTGGCTTCGGGAACTGGCCGAAGAGAAAAACCGAAATGTGCCGTCGGAAAAATAATTCACAAGCCTTTAGTTTCTCGAAATATCACCTCCACATATATTCTGAAACGACGAATGTCTGAAAAGACATCTTTCCACAGACGGAGACGTTAACTAATCGAATTTGCGACGTGTGTCTTGGAGGACGTAGGGGACATGGAATCACGTCATGAACAAGTTACAAACCTCGACGATATTTCTTTCTCGGTTAGGCAACTGGAAATATCTAGTCCAATTTCGAGAAATGAGAATAAACGCGATACGAATATAACTAATTTATTGATGAAGGGTTAAAATTTCTCGACAATTTTTTCAATATCCGCTAGAAAAAACAATGTTGCGAAACAATTTCGAAGGTTTGTTTACCAAGAGATTATAGTACCTCAAGGAGTAAAATAAACGTAAAAATATGATTAATAAAATGGCGGAGTGTGAACAAGAATTTCAAAATTCACACCGCGAGACAAAATTAAAATCTAGAATCCAGAACGCGAATGAGATCGTTGAACATTCACACGCAATCGTGAAAGAAGGAAACGGTGTGTTGAAAAAAAAAAAAAAAAAAAAAAAAAAAACACTCCGGCAAGAGGCGAGAAAATTCAGCAGAGAGAAGTCGCGAAACAGGCACTTTACAGTCGACGAATCGAGTGTCTGCGGCATTGGTGCGCGGGTAGCAGCCAAGAAGTCGTAGGATCCCGGAGTGGAGTCGGAGAGCCGTTCTCGCGCTCGATTTACCCGAACGCATCCGGCGTGACTGGTATATGTCGTTGAGACTGGTCCTTACGAGCGCGGTTTCGCTCGACGACGACGAAACTGGAGTGCGGTAAACGCGCGTGTTCGCACGTACGGCGCGGCGAGCTGGCCCCTCTGATCCTCTAATAAGATTTATCCGTTCGAGCTCGATTATCGCTCGAGAGGATAACGGTCGAGGCTCGAGCCACGACGCAGGCGTGTCGGCCGCGTTAATTTCGCGACACGATCGATTAATCGGGCCGAGGAGAGAAGGACGAGAACAAAACGCGGAGCGGACTCGGCGAGCTCGACTCCCGATTTGACGTTCCCGAGGGACGGCAAAAAGACACGGCGACACGGCGGACAAGCGGTCGAGCAGAAGAACGGAATGCGTTTGGCGAACGCGCGAAACCTCTCGTAGCCGTGGGATTGTACGCGAGAAAAATCCGGGAGAGAATCCGGCCGCGACGGGATCCACGAGGAAGGAGGGGGCAAAAAGCGTGCGCGTTCGTGGAACACCGAACACGAGTCTTTTGGAAGAAAATCGCGCGCGAACATCAACGCGTGCTGCACCGCTCTTCCTTCTTTGCGTTGCCTCGAAACTGCCGTAATAACGATAAAGTCTCCAACCGCGGCGCGACGAAATCGAGAGAGAGAGAGAGAGAGAGAGAGAGAGATTTCCGTTTACGCAGGCGGCTCACGTAGCCGTGCGGTTCTTTCGCGATCGTATATCTAACGGCTGGTACCGAGCAAAAATCTTCGGCAAATAGCTCCCTTCGCACCTCTTCCAACCGGCCACCGGGTCTTCTCTTCGTTATCCCGAGTTCCAGTTTATCGGGGAGACCAGTCCCGATCCGGATGCCGAGAGCGTTCGCGCCTCGAGGCATCCGTGTGATCTTTGCGAACGAACTTTCCCGTTTTCGAAGATACGACGAAAAAACAAAGACGAGGCTAAAAAGGACGAAGACGGAGAAGAGGGAGGAAGGGAGAAAGAACCGAGTCGAAAGAAGCTTCTTCTTCTTCCACGCTTGAGTCCACGGTGCACCCTCTCTCTTCTGGTCTCGGTCTTTCTGGTTGCCTGAGTTGAGCGGCGCGCGCGAGGACGATCGGAAGGCGATCGAGAGACAGGAGCTACGGACGACGGAATGCATGTCCACTGGGCAAGCTTCGTTCCGACGGGACGCCGCGATCTCTTCTTTTTTTCGGGGCTCGCTCTAGCCGAGCGGCGCGCGAGCGAAAGCTTCTCTTATTTGGCGGTCCTCGATTCGGTCGAACCGAACGAATGGAAGGACGAAGAGCGCGAGAGCAACCGGCAGCATCGACGATCTTCTTTCGAGAGAGAAAGAGAGAGAGAGAGAGAGAGCTGGACCGAGCAGCAGAGATACATACAAAGTGAAGGGGATGAGACAGAGAGAGCAACGATCCTCTCCCACTTCCTCCCCTGCTAGTCCTCTTCCTTTCATGCGAGCCGGCCCGTTAATCCTCCACGGATCCCGGCAGGATCCCACGGAGATGCACCGAGGGAATTTGCATACAAGATCTTCTGGCATCTTCTACCTCCTCCTCCTCCTCCTCTTCCTCCTCCTCCTTCCCCCGAGTTCTTCTTCTCTCTTTCGAATAGCCGCCGTTCTGTCCTCCTCCCTCCAAGAGTAAAACACGTAAGCTCGTCCTCCTGGTCGTCGTCGCGACCTGCTATTCCCGCTTCGACTCCTTCTCATCCTCCCGATCGGAAGGCAGACTCCTCCGAATGCAACTCGCGGGTAACTTTGTGTACACGCCGCTTTCTGTCAGGACTGCTCGCGGTCGAAAAGGGACTCGCTGGGGAACAATGGACGAGACCGTCCGCTCGAATTCGAGGTAAGCGACGACCTTGAGGACCCAGAGAGTCTCAGGGGGGTTCGAGGGTTTGAAGACAGCGGCGTACAGTTGACGAAACATCCACGCGCGTGATACGAGAACCGAAGCCAAGACACACGTCCAAGTGACAGGTTTACACATTGGTCGCAACTTTGTCTAGCGGCCAGTAACGAAACGCTAAATTTGAACGTCGTTTCGTGTATATATATATATATATTCTTTTCTTACAAGTCTTTCGTTTCTAATGTACGTGTAAAGCGTGCGAAATACGAAAATCGTGTAGACCGTTTCTCACGATATTCGACGGACATTTTGAGAAAACGTTCGTTTCCCAAAAACGTGAATTTGCAGAGACAACCGGCGTCGTCTGTCTATTAATAGAGGCGCGTGGAATCGGTCCGATTTTCTGGAAGCGAACAAAGGTCGGCGAGCGATAATCCCAAAGGAAAACTCATTCGATCCGGTAACCCCCGAAGAATTTGACGCCGGACTGCCTTCCCCGCGTAGCTCCCGAACCCCTCCCGAAGTTAATCCGAGCCATATACGCGAGCGATTACCGTTAATTATATTTTCCTAGCGGCCTCTCACCGACACGCAGCCCTGTGTTTGCGCGTTCCCGCCGCTCATCCCTCGTCCCCGTCCCGGAGCACGTGGCGTGGAGCGCGTGTGCGTGCGTGTTTTCGCCGTGGAACGTGGGGTGGCCGTGGACGAGCCAACGCGTGGGAAGGGTGTGTGCGCACGAAACTCGAGCGCTCGGCCTCCCTTGTCGTCGACGAGACTCTCTCTCCCTTACCGTTAATACAGGCCACGTCGAGCGAAGGGCAGGATTAAATTGGCACCAATTACCAGCAAAACACCCTCCGCGCACTTTCCACCCCCGTCTACGCTCTGGTCTCTCTCTCTCTCTCTCTCTCGGGCGAAGAACATTGACGCCCGCTGTGCGTGGCATCCGGCTCCACGAAACCACCCTCCACGAAAAGAAAGTCCACCCCTAAGTGGCGCAACGATATTACATTATGAAAATATACATCCCCAGCTGACGTAGCTAGTCGCCCCGGCAATGTTATTATCGGCTGCCTCGCAGTTTGCACCACGACCGCGGAGTCTTGGCAAGACAAGGTACGAAGACATGGGGGAGCGGGGGAGGGGGGGGGTGCTGGTCCTCTGTTCTTTTGCGTTTAGGGGAAGTTTAAGTGGAGGCTGTTGGTGCGAATGATTGACGTTACTGGTACCTGTGTAATCGTACACAAACTATCGTACGATAAATATTTGAATAGATGAATTAGCAATTATTTTTCTGTTTTTCTTTTTCAGCGTAAGTATTTGATACGATTTAATTGAAAGAGACATTCTTTTTAGACTTTTCTCGTGGTTGTTGGCATCTCTGTTAAGTTTATACTGAAGCGCCACTCGAATCCAATAAAGAGACAAGAGTATTGGTAATTTTTTGATTTTCACGCTAGAACTACCAAAGTAGCGAAACTGATTAATTTATAATAAATAAAAGTTTGTTACCATAAAGCTTTTCTATTTTTTCACTTTAACGTCTCTGATGAAAATTTTGTGCTTCAGTCGTCGGTAGTTTGATAATGTTAATATCGCAACAGAATCTACATTTCAAACGTCCAAATACCCACGACAGCGCATATATTGCGACGGATTTATTCGTTAATTGTAGGGACGTTCACTGAAAGACAGATTCGATATTCTACGGAATACATTACATCACTATCTACAACCTGTCTCCTTACTCAACAATTATCGATCGATTCGTTCGATAGAATCAATTAGAAACACCATTATGTAATAGTCACGTAATCCAGGTAGCTGCTGTTACAATCTCCATACAAATCTAATCGCGTTTCTTAAAGGATCTCAATAGACACGAAGATTATCGAAAAACCAGCTGAAACAAATTCGTCGCCTTCGTTTCTCTTCGAGGAACAACAAACATAGCCTTGACGATTAGTGTCGCGAAGAGAGAGAGACGATTTAAATGAATGAAATATTTATTTACTCGAAGAAATCGTTGTCGATAAATGTTGGAGCGGGGTCAGGCGGCGTCTTGACAACGTTTTCGTGTCATTCAGCTCGGACAAAATCGAAGTCGAAACGTTACGAGCAAATTGCCGCGGATTTATCTCTCTTAGGTTAAGAGAGCACGTGCAGAGAGCCGCAACAATTGCTTAATGTCTCGTTAGGGAATTTTCCGCGAGATGAGAGAGTTTACGAGTGACATCACGCAATGTCTTTACCGACGTGTGTTTCGTTGACGTGAAACAACGCAGGCAATGACGTCGAAATCGTGTGTGTGTGTTCTCACCGTCGTGTGGTTCTAACGCCGTGTCGCGCAATTGGTTACGTTTGCTCGTTATACTTATCGCGAACGCGAGCCTCAGACGCCCGTACAACAGCTACACAATCTTCAGAGAGGCCTGTGTAGTCGCGTGGGTGTGGGAACGTGGCTCTCCGGCCGTTTGCATCGCGCGGTTTTGCGGCGGTCCAAGCGGATTTTCCTTTGCGGCTGGCGCGGTCGGGCCGCAGCAGCAGGAAAAAACAACGGCGTGGCCATCAGCAGCAACCTCGCTTTCCTCCACGATTTATGAATATTACCTTGCGAGACCGGCATTCGTTCCTCGCTACGGTAGTACTTGGCTGCCCTTGGCGGGCGTATCGTTAAATTTTTCTTAACGAAACTTTCGGCACGAAGGTCTCTCGCGAAATGTGGAAACTTGAAAATACGGAAACCTGGAAAGTGTTTCTGGAAACTCGAAAGTCCGAGAAACACTCTTGGAACTGCTTCGGTGACTCGAGAATTCAGGAATTTAGAAATCCCGATACGTCTGATCTGAATTTTCAAACATTGGAAGTTTCAAACTTTCACCCGATGCTGGTGAACGGTATTTGTAAACATAAATGTCCGTCCCGTTCAAGTGTCACGAGAAACGTTATAACCGAAGTTAATTATTCGCGACAGAGAGATTAAAGACAAAAGATAGGGAGAAACCTGCGTAGAGTGGCAATCTAGTGTCATTCTTCTTGATCAAATATTCCAATGGAACTTTTGCAACCCCTCATTTAAAGCACTCTATTAAAACGTAATTTAAAAATCAATCTTAAATTTAAGGGACGAGGCACCGAGGAGAAACGAGAGTCTAGAACGAAAACTGTGCGGCATGCACCACTGTGTTGGTTGCTTCGGGGATATTTTGAATAATCGTCGCTCCCGGCGCATATATCGTTGTGAAAAATTGCTTAAGTGGTAGGTGCCAACTGATCTCTATACGTGTATTGTTGCGTTTCACGAATGAAGAATGGCCACGATGGCTTTGATAGCCAGGTGACTCAATTAATATGCAAACGGCGATATGTATTATACATTTTAAGTTCATCCTTCATTCTACTGCTGCCGCTGTGAGAATATCATTAACAGGTCCACATTGGCAAACAAAATTATTCCAATTTCGTCTCTACTGTGCTGCTGAGCTAAGCAAGACTTTCGAAGTAATTACTACAAGACTGTTCATTAATGTATTCGATATATTTCTTTTCTCGTATTATTAAAAAAATTTTAAACTGTGCGTTTTCAGCGCGATAAAATTCGAATCTCTAAATCTTTCGAAAATTTAAATTATTCGGACAATGTTCACCGAAATGTATTAATAATTCGCGGAAATATTAATAAGAATTGCACAATTATCTGGAAAGAAAGAAGCCTGAAAAGGGAGAAGGTGCTCGACGTATTGCATCTGCGAGTGGAACAGCCAGTTCGAGATACGTCCAGGCGACGGATACACGAGAAAATTAAACGCAAACTCTCGCGAGAGCGCTCGTAGCAGCGCTAATTTCTCCGCGGTCACAATTGGAACGATGGCGACCGGTCAAACGGGTCCGATAAACAGCGGCCAAAGAATGGCACTGTTCTCGCGATATAATCGCCGGCTGTCCTCGCGATTATTGTCGCGGGACGGGTGTGCCGGACCGTCTTGTATCGCGTTACGACGCTACACGGTACTGTACGCGTATCGTCTCGCTGCCACAAGGGCAACAAGAAGAAGAAGAGGAAGAAGAAGAAGAAGAAGAAGGAGAAGGAGAAAAAGAAGAAGAAGACGATCCGTGCGCACGACAACCGGGGAAAAGTCTGGGGAACGTGAAGATATCGAGGAGCGAGCAAGAACGAGCGAGGGCAGACGCGAGCCGGGAGAAGGAAAGGATAATTTATTATGCTGTCAGTATGTCGCTCACAATGACCGCCTCCTCGATTTTAGTGACACGGCGATTATCGTCGCGACCGATCTCAGCCGATCATCGTTAGCATGAATAACGTGACAATGGTAATCCCTTTCGTGAAAGTGCTAACGGCCGTATACGTGCCGCGACACCAGATGTCGCTTTGAGAATGTAGAGGAGATCGTTGTTGCGAGAACTCTGACGATGAAGAAGAAGAAGGAGAAGAAG
>CAJDYZ010009453.1:43005-53036 GCA_903986555.1 Heterotrigona itama
GCCGACATTTTAACAGCGATCAATAACGAAGTTTTTAAAGTTTTACACCTGTAATCGTCTCCAGCAAGTACACCCTAAACAACGATACATCATTATTCGCCACTAAAACAATTATCGTTCATTTATCATTAATAAACAGCCTGTCGATAGTTTCGAGCATTCGATCCTGTTGCCAGCGTGCTCGATGGCCCTCCATCTCGGCAGTACGAGCGGTTGTTCTTTCGAGAGACAAAGACGATCGTTTCGTCCCTCGACGTGCTCGTCGTTCCCTCCACGCGCTCGGTTCGCCTCTCCTCTTTTTCTCTCGAGTTGTGTGTACATCCGTCGCGAAGGTCCCGCGTTATCGACACTGGCAGTCGTCACCCACTAGACGATGCCGAGAGGGACTAAGACCTCGGACAACAATGGAGCTCCCGGGGGATAAGGTGCTATTAATAATTCCGAAGCGACGTCGTTACGCTTTAAGCGCAGCAACTCGGCTGCCCTCGAGGGGGAATCTCGAAGGGGTGGAAGCGGAAGTGGGGTAAGCTAAGCTATTCGTTCTACTCTCTAGAGGCCGACATCTCAATTAGCCTGCTTGCCAGCAAACTACATTCCTCCGCGCGATGCAGTCCGTCTGCGATTCACGTCGTTCAACGCATAATCAATTCTTCCCGGTTCGAAAATTCCTCGGCCATCGTTCACTCTCTCCCTACTCTTCGTCCTTCTTCGATATCCCCTTGTTGCGTATTCCCTTTTTTTTTTTTCTTTTTTAAGCTCAACAGGGAACGCTTAGCAGCGTTCCGGACGAGGTTGGAATTAATCTATCCTGTCCGTCCTGAGTTTTTTTTTTTTTTTCTTCTTTAAATACTCGTTTATTTCTTGTTTGTAGTTTAATTGTTGCAATGACAAATTTGTGAGTTTGTGAGAACCCTTTTGGCACATGGAAAAGTTGTCAATTATCGACAGTTGTCGATATTTGTCGATTACAGACGAGCAGATTCGTGACGTAATAATTGGAAAGTAACTGAGACAATTAACGAGCTGACAGAGGATCGATTTACTTTTTTCACGTGAGGATCATCCTCTGGTCGGGCGAAACGAAAATAACAATACACTCAAATTGTCTGTATTTCGAAATTACCTTCCCTAGCAGAAGATTTAATAAACTTAACTTCTCCGAAACTTCTCTCCTTGCTCTCCTCGCAGTCTTTTACGTAACCCTTAAGCCTCAAAACTTGATCTTTCCAGGGTAAATTTAACGCGATTCGATTACACGAAACTCGGCGGGACGAGAGTCACAGCTCGGATCCATTCCTGATTCTGAGGATCCTCCGGATCGTTTCGCGTTTAATCCTGGCGCCGCGAAATTCACGTAAAATCCTTTGAGATCGCTTTGTTGTCTCCCGAATGGAAACAACCGTGTCGATCCCTGCCGCTTCGTTCGTTTTCGTTTGCGAAAACGAGCGCCTCAGAAACTCGCGAATCTTTCGAATACGCGATTTACGTGCTCGAAGGGCTGGGGTCGATCGAAATTTAAACTCGCCCCGGGTCCCCGCGGTGCTTCTTTTTTTTTTTTTTTTTTTCTTGAAAACGGAGCGAATCGGCGTGTGTATATGTGCGTGTGTCTCGTTGAACCGCTCGCGAAGTAAGAGGGTGAACTCCAACCAGGCGACTCCGCTGTAACTACCGGGGCGAGGGAGGAAGGGAAATCTTTGTCGCAGAAATTCAAAGGTATAAAGTGTCGACGAAGCGTCCTAGGAACGCGCGGCATCGTGCCGACCCTTGTAAAGACGTTGAATTTTATGAAACGTCGAGGGGATTCGGTGAAAATATGTAAATACGCAATAAAGCGTAAGCCTCCTTCCCGGTGCCTGCCTTCGCGCTTCTTCTTCGCTGTCTCTGCTACGCTGTTCTTCTTCCTTTCTTCTCCCTTTATCCGTCTCTCTCTCTCTCTCTCTTCCGGTTCCTTTTAAACGACAGCCTTCTCTATTGCCGGGACTGCGCGAAATTTCAACGCGAACCAACCGGCGCGTCTGATTCCGCCGAATCTCCCTCGATGACAGAGACAAGCCTCGTTCCCACGGTTTATGAACTGACTGTACCATCTCCCGTTTCGTTCTTACGTCTACCGATTGAATTTATCAATCAGGCTTCTCTTTGATTGAGGATTTGTCTCGTGTTCAATTCGAATGTATCACGTCACCCGAAGAGAATGAATGTTTAATCAATGTACTCGACTTACTGATTTATTTCCTCGTTTGACAAACATGACAGAATTCAAACTTTAAGCATTAACCATGCTGTTCTTCTTTGTATTTATATGTTTTTCAAATATATTCTCTTCATTGTACATCGAGTAGAATCAAAGAATATTTGGAATAATTCATTCAAATATGGAATTCGGGAGAATTACGTTGAATATTGTAATTAAATGTGGAAAAATTGACACTATATCTGTAACAATGTCTGTGTGAAATATAACGTCAATTTTCGGATGAATCCGAAGAGAACACATCGAGAAACAAGCAATAATATTGAAATATAATAAATATTTCAAATTTTTCAATTTTCATGAAAATCATTAAGTTTTTGGGTTTCTAGTAGATATTAAAAGAAAATTGTTGAAAAGAATTTCAAATAAAATGTTAGATAAACACCACATTGAAACTCGTAGCCTCATCGTTAGAGGAAATTGCCCAAGTCTATTTCCGCAATAGAGAATCATGGTTATTTAACTTTTAGAGGATCCTTTCCCGTAGAACCAGTGGTTTCCTTTTTAAAAAATATTTATGTATGGGTATAATCTACATATTGTATAGAATATAAAGGTTTATCCATATAGAGCCGCTAAAGTGGCTTTGCCGGTCCGATACGGTAAATAAAATTTTTGAATATTTTTAAATTTCGCAAATAAAGTACTTTAAGCGGTTTTTTTTTTATGTCGGTGATTACCAATCTGTGGTCATGTTGTAAAAAAAGAGTGATTTATACAACAGTTTCACTAAATTAAATTAATAAACATCCGGGAAACGTTCAAATATTTCGAAAAAATATGAATGACACTTAAACATCAAATTGACGATTAATAAATAGTAATTGAACAGCACTTTTACACTAAATTCCATACGATTCGACGTTTCGCAAAATTCAACATTTCCTGTAATCTAATAGTAATTTTATTGCAGATGAAAAGACGAAATTCGTGACGTTTATAGCGTTCTTGAAAATATAATGTTAATCAAATTTCGACATTTCGTCCATTGTAAAACAATTTTATAATTACAATTAAAACCTTTAGCCGGTCATTGTGTCAATTTCTATTGTTCGTATTTGTATTTTTCAATCTAAATTTTTCACAGCAGGTGACAGCTTGTCTGTTATTTTAACGTAGGTTTTGACGGCTTATTATTGCGTTATGACCGAGATTTACATCGTTACGTCGAAATTTCAAAAGAATTCGCTGAAATTTGACGATCATTCGTGGTTCGTTTCGACGCATAATTTAACATTTTATAACGAAACGATCATACTGAATTTTGCCAAGCTTCAACCTGAAATTTCGTTCATTTAACAGGAGAAAAAAAAGATCATTCACCCCGATATTTCAAACCTGAGTACTAACAACTGCGATGAATAAATAATTCAACGTTTTTGTAATAGTTTATATATTGACCAGTAAGTGTCTGTATTAAATCAAATTTTCAAAACGTGAAATATAAATATTCAAGTTACAGAAAGTTAATGAACGTAATTGAACCTGTATCTCGCGAAATTTTGAACAGTTTCGTGGGAACTCCTTCTTCATTGCAAGCGCAACGATCTATCAGAAATAAAAATCCTCGTTCTCTCGCTAACGCGAGAGACACCTGCAGAAAATTAAGGGACTGATTAACAACGGACTCTAATTTGCTACGTCCGCTGGTAAAACCTTCTGCCTTCCCCCCGTCCCTATATCCTGGCCGGAGTTAGCGCCGCGCGAAACAGATATGGAAGAGACGGACGAGCGACAATAAGCGTAGACAATGTCGCTTAACGTGAGTAAAACGGTCGGCCACATCGGAGAATTCTGTCAGTTGTGAACGGCGAGAAAAGGGGACAGGGAGGGGGGGGGCACACACACCGACTCTCCGTAAATAACGGACTCGTCTCGTTCGCCCTCTCCCCCGCGTATCTCTTTTATGATCCTCCTCCACGCGTTCTCTCCCGCACACGTTCGTGTCGCGGATCCATCCGACTGTACGAATTGCCGGTATAATAGCGGCTAACAGCCGGTCCTCCGACTCTAGTTAATTTGCAGAGGCGGAAGACTACGACGGGGGCGTGTAGTGCCCTCTTTGACGATCGCAGTAACGTTTGCCTTGTTAAAACGAACCCCCATTATCCCCTGCGTCGTCCCGCGTCGACTGTCGGCGTCCATCGTGGAAACATCGCGCGATGAATGGTCCTCCAGTTCCGTGTGCGAAACGTTGGTTCGAGTGGGCTCTCCTCCCCTCGAATCGCCGATCTCGCACCGGCGGCGCTAACGCGCTTGACAAATGCTTCTTAGCAACTCTCTCTCCGGGTTCCATTTGCAACCGGGCCGAACGTAGATCGAGCAGGTGGCCAAACTTTCTCCCGCTGCTCGGCATATTTTCGCCGCGCTTGGCATTAATATTGTTTCTCTCTCGTTAACAGTTGCAGTTGGGATTTCGGATAAACTAACGGAGCGTGTGCGCGTGCAGCAACCGCGCGGAGAACGGTGAGATCGGCTGGCGCTTGATTCATCGGAACGCAACAGGGACAGACCGCGCAGACTCGAGAAGTTCTCCGATGCGAGGTCATGGTTTCCTCTTTGTTTGTTGTTTGATTACAGGAGTAAAATTGTGTAATACAGAGCTCCGCTCAATTTTAGATCTCAGTCTATCTTCGTTACAGCGGTACCATTTTCACTTGCAACTAATCTTAACTTGTGTTTTCGTTATTTTGCTCGCTGACGTTGAAATTAATTAAGCGTCTTGGGCAAACGTGAATGTGTTCCGTGAAACACGTTGCACAGAGTTTTTCAAGCGACTCGATGGAATTATAAATATATCACCAAAATGGCAAATGTATTGTTATTTCTACAAATATTGTATATCTACGATTGTAGGTATATCATGAAATAATGAAGATTTAATCTTGAAGCTGTTGAACATGAAAACAGTAGAAGAAAAATTTGAAACAGATCACGGACTTGTATTTTTTTTCTGTACTTATGTTGTTTTTGTTATTTTTTCCAGCAAAATGTCTTACTCTTCATTCATTGAACACACCGACACTTTGTACATAGTTATCTATTTCTACTAATCTGATTAATAAAATAAAGGTATTTTTACGAAAGAAAACAAATAACTGTCAATTTTCATGTAGGAAACAATGCACGGAATAACTCTTATTATTAGATAATGAGGAAAAGAATGATATATTTTCAACTTCGCAGTCAACGAAAGTTAAACGAACGTTAAATTTTTGATTAAACTTTTAATTCAATGGTACGTTTAGTGTTAAAGTACGAGCCAAATTTTAATAATTTCGATCTTTTTAAGAAATGGATCCCATATTTGGCAACTAGAAAACATATAACTGCAGATGTGATAGGGATGAAAATATCGTAGAATCGTATCCCCTTGAGCGTAACTAGAGAGAGAGAGAGAGAGAGAGAGAGACCTATCGTTATACGAGCTCGATTGGACCGCGTAAAAGCCGAGCTCGCAGGTTGCGCCGATTCCATGGAATTTGCATCGATATCGGTGGTCGTTCGAATTCGAATTGACGCGCGATAGTCGCGCAACGGTTTGCGAACGATTAGAACGTGATCGTTATGTAGCAGGCCGAGTGTACGATCAATACGCGTCATCGTGGATTGATTTATGAAAATACTTGGTCCTGTTGTAGCGTCGAGTATCCTCTCGATAGTGATCGACAATGACGGCGTGTTGGCCGTAAGTTTTCCGACGAGTTCGATCCGCCGAAAGTTGCGACTCAGCGAAGCACCGCTGAAATCCGACGGAGGAAGTTTCGCTTTTTACCCCGTGACTTTGGAAACTTTTGCTCAATCTTCCGTACGACACGTGTGCCGCTGGACGCTAATGGAGAACAAAATCCCGCGGCGTTGCGTTTTCGATCGAACCGAAACTCTCGCGCTTTTCGCTTTCGTCGATCGTCTTCCATCGGCGCAATCGGTCACGTCATTTTCACTCTTAAATGCCTAACTTTTGTCAAATCGTAGATGACACAGGACGGTGTACATTCAAGGATGAATACTATAAGAAGCGGTGATATAACATTACGTGATTTCTAGTCACGAGTAATCGTTGATGGCTACTATGGTATCATGTAATTTTCAATGGTTAGTAACAGGTGACGATTCTTTTGTTGGGATCAGAGGAATGATCATATGTTTCGTTCTTCTTCCGCAGTAATAAGAGCATGGTGTAGTAATACGTATATTAACCCAAGACCCGACTGCCTAACAAATTTTTAGCGGATGGTAATTGGTGTTGCTGATATGACACCACACGTGCTTATCGATACAGAACTTCTCAATCGTGTAATTTCATTTCATCGAGAGCAATAAAACATTATGCATGTAGTACAATGTAAAAAATATTCCCAACACGTATTTTTAACATGCAAAATAATCTTCAAATCTCAACCAAACAATTAAAAATTAAAAACCGTAATTCAATATCGTAAAACGATGTATTGTGCGACATGATTTTAACAGTACGATACACTTTTGCCATATAATTATATTTGTATTTATATAAATATAAATTATACGTGTGTCGTATTAGTTGACGAGACACTAGTTGGATACAATTTCAACGAAATGACCGGGGCGATTGAAATGATCGGAGGACGGGTTGGAGGTCCCGTTTTCTCGGAATCGGCACTGGATCCAAATCGGAGAACGGAATCGTGGAAAATCCATGCGGCGGAGGCTGCAGGTTCACCGTGAGGTCGCGTCTTCTTCCGGGGCGCACGTAAGCACCCCGGAATGGAAAGGGGGGGAGGAGGATGAGAGGAGGAAGGGACGAACGTTGATTCCGGTCGATAACGAATTCATTAAATGCGTTTCGAATGCGACACGAGCCGCGTCCGCCATTAGCACACGCCGCTGGACGTTTCGACCAGCGCCTCGGGTCTTTGAGGGTTAATTGCGGGCGTGTTGCGGAATTCCATTAATCGAAACGGCTTTCAAGGCTTCTCTGGTATTTAAACTAGAAGCGGCCGCGCGAGCTATTCGCGGCTGATTGATGGCCGCGGCGCGGTCGCTTTCGTGTCCAGCGACGTAGAAACGCCGCGTAAATAAGTAAAATCGACAGAGTTAAACTGCCTGCCGCTGTTGCACTCGAAGGTCTCTCGATCCCCACGGGAGAATCGTTTTCGAGATGGTGTGCCTGCCATCGGTCACCCGACCTGTCGTTCGCCGCGTTATCCGGGATTTCACGCGGATTCGCAGGAACTGCGTCGTCAGTTACACGTGGTTGTTAGGATTCGATTCCTCTGCTGTTGCTAACATGCATGCTTATCTTTGCATTTCTTACATACTACTAACAACTATAGAAATGTATACAGACTCGCTAACAAATACTAATTTGTATAATAAAAATGGTACAGAAAATACAATATTTACGATATAAATTACACAGTAGTATCGTAAGCAAAAAGTATTTATAAATTATACACGCGATATGTAAATTATTGTATTTACAATAAATGCAACATATGCAATATAATTAAACATAATAAATGTAGAACATACTTTATACAAAGACCCTGTTGAAAATTAAATTAAATACAAATACATTTGCATTTTATGTTAAATTAAAATTAATTTAAAATTAAGTACAATATATACTGTACAATTGAATATAAAATATACTTTATGCAATAAAAACTCGATCGATATATTGGTATATCGTATTATACAGTACAATTAAATATAATAAATACAAAATACACTTTATACAATAATATATTAATAATTAATAATAATATAATATATTAATAATATATTATTATAATATATATTATTCATAATATATTATTTATGCAATAATAAAAACTTGATATATTAATATATTGTATTATTGTGTTATTATATATTGCATTATAAAATATAATATATAAATAATCTACAGGAAGTACGGAAAAAAAATAATACCTAGTATGACAAGTAACAGTAAAACAATAATTTGCAAACAAAAAATCTCCTGTTTTAAAATGGCCATAATAAAAGATTTACTAGAGAATCTAAGACCACTATAAAATTTGAACATCTGTACGTATATAGAAGTAGGATCCTATATGTAATTGAACAACTGAATGAAAATTTATTACATTAATTTTTTACATTAATTTACGTCAACCTAACACCTAGGAAACAGATTAAATTGAAAAAGCGCGTTTCAATTATTTATTAACCTTTATATTTTCAATTTAATTGAAATAAATTGACTGCTACCGCTCCGGAAGATATCTCGAAGATTTCTCATCAGCCATCAGTCGTCCGTCACGCTGTCCAAGATTGAACGACGCAGAATCGTGGAAGACGAACCGTGTCGTTAATTACGCGCGGCCGTTAGGCTAGCTGGTACTATTTTGCCAGCTAATTTTGGCGAGTACGCGGGCGACGTAGCCGGACGACGCGCAGGGTTAATCTAATTACGCAGCTTCCAGGGGAGGAAGAAGCGTGACGCTTATGAAAAATTCCCGGACGCCAGGACGCTGGTGCACAGTACGCGCATGTACTGCCAGGCTAAAAGCAAACGTTAAATCGCAAGCAAACCCGCGAAATACGCGCATGAAATTATAACGAATCCGGGAAGGATCTTCCCGAGGGTTCTTGCTTTTAGCAGGGACGAGGCTAAGGGCGTGAGAGGCTGAGTTTCCACCATCCTCCCCCGTTTCCCCTTCGCCAAGAAGTGGTAACCACTGCTTGTTGCACGTACCTTGAGCTCGTTACAACGTGGAAAAACTGAGAATTCAAATGAGTAGCGTAGCTCCGGGGCGTTTATATGGTAAACAGTCACCCCCTCCCCTCCCTAAGCGATATTTATATCAGACGGCAATGTTACAACCAGCGAGTAAACGCCGGCGCATGCCGGCTAATCCTTCCGGTTTAGATTTTTCAGCGTCGCGGAACGATCGTTCGAGCCTAATTGGATGTCGCCCGGGCGAGAGTCGTATTTAGTTTTTAACGAATAGTACGTTGGTCAGATCATCGATTCTCGTTAATGACAAGGTGCAGAATTTCTTTCTTAAAAGTCATAACTTCGAAAATATGTTTGTAATATAAATGAAGATCTTCTTTGTAAATCACGACTCTGAGAATGTACTACAAATTGAATTTAACGAACGGAGATTTTTTCTTTAATCGCAACTTCGGGAACGAGCCTGCAGTGTAAATAGAATCTAACGAAAGGAGAGGAATTATCTTTGTGAAATTCCTTGTTAAATTATAATGTAATACGCGTCGTTCAAGATTTCACCTTTACAGTATTTTTATTTGAGTTTCACTCTTACTTCATTTAAGCTTCATTTTTCACCTGCGAAAATATTCTTCACTGTATATTTCGAAAAGCAGAAACGTCTAGTTGTACTTGAAGTAAAACTTTTAAAGTCTAGACTAAGAATATAATCTATTTCCGACGATCAGAAGCAAATTCCGTGCTTGAAGGCTAGCAACTGGCTAAGAATATATGTACGATCGCATACGGACTTTTAATGGAAAAATATGTTTTTATATCTTCAACTGTTGCGTCCGCTCGAAAAAAAAGCTTCGATGTTTGTAAAAAATCCTATCTTTAGCTGGAAAAAAGATATCTCGAGAGAAAGAGAAAGAGAGAGAGAGAAATTTATCGGTGATAAACGGAAATTTTCACGTGTCTGTGTCCATATCCGTGGCGCGCGTCACGCTCGATAAACGAGAGGGTGAAATGATCGCGACAAATCAGATTCGACGAACCGGCACACTCTCGGAGTCTCTCTCGTTCCTATATACTTATATATATATATATATATAT
>CAJDYZ010009453.1:105769-116098 GCA_903986555.1 Heterotrigona itama
ACTAATTCTCTATGTTCTGCATATGTTCTATACACGTATATACGTGTACATTTTTATTCACTCGTGCATTATTTGATACTCAATTTCCTTCTAATTATACTTTCTAATGTTAGAAAAATGGTTGTAATTTACCTGACATACTTTCCTAAACGCCAAGCATAGATTTGGATAGACAGATATCAATTCCAAACTTCCTTCTACAAAACTACCACTGTACAGAAAAATTTAAAATCTCGTCATAACTTCGTTCTTAATTTACAATATGATATTTTATATACCTTATATTTTCAGATACTCGCATTGAAAATTTCTGTTTCTTGCCAATAATAACTTTTCCATCTCATTACACCAATCCATTATTTTCGCCTATGAAAATTATAGACTCGGTAGAGTTATTATTGATGATACAATAATTCACACTGTTTAATATCTTTCGCAATAGCTATCAATATTCACGGCATATTATTTTCATTTTGTAGCATTATTCATGTGTTGTAGTACTTAGAATTTATTATTATCGCATTTAAAAGATCATTAAAAAAAAAAGAACAGGAGCTCAAAACGTTTAAACGTTAGAAAGGGATGAAAATAAAAAAAATTTCCAAAGAAAATAATAAAAGAACTACCTGCTCTTTGCCGATATTTTTTCGCCTCTCTCCATTTCTTTGTCGTTCTTTCTCCACCCTTGCAGAGAAAAAACTCGTTTACTTCCGTCGGAAAGTTGCTTACCGTTTCACTTTTATCGCGTCGACGAACCAGGGTTGGGAAGGGGGTTGGTGGTTCCATCGGGGGCGATCGGATTGCGAAACTCTCGGCGCGCAGCCCAGATTGTTGCGGCTCGGTGGGCGCGAGGGTTGTTGGCAAGAGTTGTCCGTGGGATTGGTCACGCATTAGTAATTGCCAATTTCCACCCTCCCGAAACCAACGTAAATTGCCGCTGTGTTGTCGCAAGGGAATAGGCTACCGTCGGACTACCGGCCGCCTCGTTGTTGCAAACACGCGAAATTCTAGATCGAATAACCCAGATGAATTCAATTTCTCTGTCATTATTCGGCGAAAAGCCGATTTCCTGCCCATCCCCATCCCCATCACCATCCACGCGCGCCGAAAATTCTCGGTACTGCCCGCGAAAATATGAAAACGCTGTCGAAAGCTGATTCGCGTAAAGTGCGACGTATCGCAGGTTGAAATTTAATTCCGTTTGCCGCGGGCTCTGTGACGTTTCGCGATTACGAAATATACGCGTGTTCGTTCAACAAGGGAGTCCTCAAAGCGTCGTTACGGTCCAGATTAGAAGCGATCGTCGTTTACACAATTTTGCTTTCGCGACGTTTGCTTTGCCGGCTCTGATCTCGGATCACGTCGACAAATGGATTCTCGTAATTCTCCGGCCGATTTACGAAATTCCGACTAACCCTTTCAGGGCGTTCCCGCACGCCCCGCGGAAAGGACCTTATTGGGGGATGAACGTTGAATCCAGTGTTTCAGCGGTGTTCGCGTTGGTTAACTGCGACTGCGAAAAAGTTGTACTGAAAAGTGCGTAAGTGGATCACGTAATCCGGTTTGTTCCAATGAACTCTTACAACCTCGGATTATGCACGTCACGGACAAAATTTCGAAGTAACTGTTCTTTCGAATAGATACGTATTTAAGTTTAAGCAAGTTTAAGTTCGTAATATTTTAAGAGGATGTTTAATATTGAACTTCGTTCAAGAATCGTGTTTACTAATAAAAATTCTTTTTTCTTTTATACTTCATTCAAACTTGAGATACTTTTTAATTACAAAGGAATATGAGTGAAAAATGAAAGAACGACGGTTAAAATCGAGTCGAAAGAAGACGCTTGTTACAATCTCAATAAATTGAACAAGTCTTGAGGAAAATGCAAAACGGAAATAAGTATTAAATTCTTCGGTCGGTATGTTTTTATGTTGCTGACATATCTATCTACCAAAATGTTTCCTCGGAACGTAACTTGTTATAATTAGCTCTCTTGTTCCCAATAGTTCACGTATATTCCAGCCGAACTTTGAAATAGAATAGAAATCCAGAGTAGAAATTGTGTTTAATTGAGGTCTCAGCGATTGTTCCAGTGTTTCCTTTTCTAGAGCTCCCCAAATATAACAGAAGAATCCGAAGCTCTAAAATGAGAATCTAAAATATTTAATCCTCTGTCAATCAAAATTTACTTACAAGATTTTCAACCAATTTAAAATTTCAGAGCTGGTAGTCTTTTATTAACGAATCGAAATGTTCAAAATGTGGAAATTTTCAAGTCACAGACCAGAAATTATAGAAGGTTAAAGATTAAACGAGATAATCAGAAAT
Organism: Heterotrigona itama; assembly: GCA_903986555.1. Lineage (NCBI taxonomy): Eukaryota > Metazoa > Arthropoda > Insecta > Hymenoptera > Apidae > Heterotrigona > Heterotrigona itama. The sequence continues at coordinate 108,098 of CAJDYZ010009453.1, forward strand.
CGAAGAGCGAGAAGTCCTCTCAAGCTATCACGATTATCTTTGCTTGCCTTTCCACGTTCGCCTAGGTCGTTGCAAAATGGACTCGTCGAACCACGTCTGGTAAATCCTGGATCAAGCATCGGTCGGCCAGGTCCTCTCTCCTCGCGTGGAAAATTTTATTTCACGTTCGATATCGCGAACAGCCAGCTGTGGAACGTTTCTGGCCTCGAGAGGCTCGCCTCGCTCTCTGAATATTTATTGACGAAACTGCGTTAAATAGATCCTCTCGCCGATGATCGCGGGATTTCCACGTTCAAGATCGAACGATGCCAGCCAGAGACGGACAGCCAGGCGAGGCGAGGCGGACTTTCTGTTCGTTTTGGATTTTCGAGCCGTTGGCCAGCTTGGCGCGCTTGGCAGAAAGTCCGGGGAAGGCCCGGCCACTTGCAGCCGATAACAGATCCGTCCGGCCAGGTGCTCGATGCACGGTGTTCCCAGGATTGGCCGATAGAAAAGCCGAGGCGACGTGTGCCGGCCCGAAACGCCGACGTGTGTGCACTCGAGAAATTATCGCGGGATGTAGACGTGTGCCGATGCGCGCCGCTGCACCATTCGGTACAATGGCACATTCGGTGCGGGGCGCATTCATTCGCCCGCTGCCTCTCGTTGTTCCCTGCCATTTTGCTAATTGCAAAAAACCGGGGCTATCGCCATATCCCCCTCGCATCCTCGGGAATTCGGAATTCGGACTCGGACTCGGACTCGGACTCGAAACTCTATCCTAAATCCAACGCTGGATCAAGCTTGACCTGCCCCGGGGCTCCGCCTACGGAAACGCGGGAACCATCCATTTGCGTCTCCCGTCTCATCCCCCAGCCCTCATGGCTATCGCTCTTTCATATCACGTTCAGCTCGAACGATCCCTCTCGAAAATCGCGTTTATACGCGTGCTTCGTTGGTACCACCTGGTTCTTTTCATGGGAGGGGGCGAAAAAAAAAAAGAAGAAGAGACCCATCTATCGAATATAAAGGCAGAGAAAAGGGGAATTATCAGCGCTTGTTTACGAGCGATTTTTTTTAACAAGATTTATTTTTCATCCATTTATGCCATTCGACGAGCACCGAATTACCCATCGACCTCACATTTTACGATAAATATCCGCGAACTACGAGGAAATTGGAGGGAGGGGAAAAGTTTCGTGAAAAATCGTTCGCGTATAAACGAGACACGTTGTTATAACTACGATGGACTATGGTGAGAGAAGACTACTGTCACAAAGATTACGAGATGTCACTTGATTTTTGAATTAATGATCTGTGGTATTATCACTTAGGATTAGCTCTCAACAGAATCCTAATCCTTGTAAACTCCCTCGGAGCTGATTGAGTTCTATAAACTGTGTCGAGAAGAAACGTATCTTTTTTCATTCTATTACGTCAATCTTCGTGAATTCGTGTTACGAAATAGTAACTTTCGAAAAAGAACTATCCTCGCGCATGTAATAAGAGATTGATCGTCTCCAACATTCGCAACGTAGAGCCAAACAGAATTCCGCTCGTTCAATTCGATGAGACGATTGTAAACGTCGCGAGACACACTCGCGGCCGGGTTGTACCACCATCATCGAAATTTTCGGGAGCACCTGACAAAGTAGTTGCTTCGAATAAACGACTAATGGCCGAGAAGGCTGCGCAGACGGCGATAGAGAATCGTGCCGGGGAGCATTTCGCAATGGTATCGCGGCCAACAAAAGGGAAACCCTTTTTCACTAATGAACCACGAAACGCGGCAACGTCATAGAAATACTTTGAAAGAGGAGTGGCGGTGCTCGCTCTTTTGTTGCGTTTCTCTCTTTTCTTCTCTCTTTCTTTCTCGTTCTCTCTCTCTCCTCTCTCCTCTCTCTTCCTTTCTTTCCCTATCACCTGAACGGCTCGTCCCTCTGTCCATTCCACCCACGCTCGGCGTCTTCATCTTTTCCTTTTCTCTTTTCCACGAACGTCCCCTTCCCCTCCCTCATCCCCCGCGCGCTCAGCCACCTCGGGAGCCACCATTTCGATTCGCTCCAACTTCGACTGCCACGACGAGCTCCCAGGCTCGATCAACCGATAGACCTATTCGCTATCCCCGAGGCTCCTACGCCACGAATCCGCCCGATTTCGCCTCGTCGTATCCTTTGAATTTCCCACCGTTTTACCCCGGGCCCGAAAGCACTTACGCCGAGCTTTCTCGGGCAAGCTTGCCGAGCTCCTATCGGCGTAACGTGTCCTCGCTGTTTAATCGAACGGCTTAAGAAAACGAAATTTCGCCGTGTAATCGAGGACCGCCGATCGACCGAAATCAACGCAGTCAACCAGCGAGCGGGACGGGTCAACGATCCACCGTCGTAGAATTTTCTATCGCGAATGTATCTATCTCGTGAAAACAATATTTACATTTTACTGACAGGAGTGTAATAGGGGATGTCGAGGATCGACAATCCCGAACGATGGAAAATAAAGAGAAGTCGGTGGGAATTGCGTATCTATCGTTATCTATATGTTTGCTTGTTTCGAGTGGATGAAACAGATCGGTTTATTAAATTTTAGTAAACTTAAACTGTAAAGCTCTCGGAACTCTTGTGTCACGTTCGATTAGAATATTCCATCATTGGTCACCATCATTGGCAATGTCGCGTGCGATCAATTTGAAAATTATCGCTTATCGCATCAACAAGTAGCACTGTAAGATTCATAAATTTAATGTCGACACGTCGTGCAAAGCATTGGTAAAACCGCGTCTTTACAACGCGTCTCCAAATACAAAGTTCTAACGACTGTGTAAAGTTTGTGTCACGTTCGATCAAGACTACGTCTCCATTGCAATTTGAAAGTTAGAAAGATTGTTGTATCAGTAGTGCTACAAGATTCGTAATGTAATAAATTTTATTGATAAATGTGACACCTCGTCGTAAAACACTGATTCAAAACGCACCTCAAAATACAAATACAAATTAAAGATTTATCTTGAAAAGGAATAGCTTTTGCGAAATGTTTTATAAATTCCAACGCGAGGAGGAACGTGACGAGTGTTCATTTATCGCGCGACGTGAGCAACGTTCACATCACCCAGACTGATGCATCTTGGGAACGCTTATTAGCCGGAGAAACGAATGGACACTCGGTTAAGTACAAGGTTAGCCTAGCTGAGGATGTAGGAAGATATAAGAAGGTCGACGAGACGATTGACCCGAGCCCGGCACTCGGTGAAATTTATCGTAAAAAAGAGCCCCCGGAGTCCTCTGATGGCTTTCAGGCCCTTCTCGAGTTCTTCGCTCGGAAAAGGATTCGCCGACCCTAATTCCTGAGTGTCGAACGGAAAAGGATGAAAGTCGACGACCCGTTTTACGCTTTAAGAACCGAATCGATATCACGGTGGCTCGGATCCAGACGCGAGATCGGTTCTGCCTGCGATTCGTCCGTGCTTTTCTCCTATGACGATTCCTTCTATCGTCTTTCCGTTACTTTCTCTCTTTTTCTTTCTCTCTCTCTCTCTCTCTCTCTCTCTCTCTTTCTTCATTGGAGACACGCTTTCAGAGACACGTTGTTAGCTTTCGCCTCTCTCGTTAAAATCGTATATAACGGCGGGATTAATCCGTGAAAGGAAACGAACGGTGCTGTTAAATTTTATTTTCGTTGTTTTCCTGGAGCCATCAGCCTTTCGAGCATACATATCAAAATACATATTCATATTACTAGGTGTCGAGAATAAAGAATGAAATTCTCTTTCAAGGTGCTTGGTTATTGTGAGAATCGAATTTGAAGATTTATCGACGAAAAAGAATAATTACTTAGGAGATTGGACTAATGTAGACTGCTGTAGAGTAATTTTCAAGACAATGGACTTGGTATACGTTTCGTTAGAAATTGGTACCTCGATTTTTTCGTAAACGAAGCATTTTACGAAAGAATTTTTATTCCAGACTTTCACTCATTCTTTTCCATCAAGTTCAAAATTAACTAAACTTACGATTAGTATGCTTGATAAATTTTCAAACTTGATACGGATAACATTTCGATTTACTTATTTATTTTTTTTTCACATAGAATCATCTCCTAGAACGATAATAATTAAAACAGGCGAAAGAGGTCACTCGTCTGTCCAAACAGAAATTAATATTAATTCCGACAAAGATTATCATCCATTACAATTGTGAAGAAAAATCCCATTTTTACTCGAGAATGTTCGTCGCTCTGTTCTCGAAGTATTGCGAACGGACAAACTATGATACATGCAGCATCTGAGATTCAGCAGATGAATCTTTCGCTACAATTCAAATTGACTCGCATTCGAGTCGTCGTTATCGAAGCATCCGCGGGTTGACGATATCTCTCGAGGGAATCTTTCCACCGTCTCGAGGATATCGTTCGCGAGGATATTCGCGACAACAAGCCCGGAACGAAAGAAGAAGTGGTACTGGAACGGCACTCGAACGGATGTAGGCCTCGAACGTTTCTGGAACAATTCGGCGAATGGACGAGCAGCCACAAGCGCGGCAGCGGCGGCGAAATTCTATGATTTCGCGGTGCACGTCCACGAAGCTACATCATGAATATGTAAAGCGATTGCGGTCTGTCACGTCACTGCGCTAGCTATCCCGTCCCGTCCCAACCACCTCGGCAATTCGCTCTCCACCGCGCCCGCCCCTCTCGAAACCGTCCCGGATTATCCGATCCCGCCGAACGGATTCTAAATTATATCGTCCCGAGTAAACAAATTACTCGTTAGCGACGATAATAACAATCGGTCGCCGCCGAGTGACGGTTCAACTCACCGGCCTGGTTCGCTCGCCGCTTAATTAAAAGCGGTGCGGGCCAGCGTCTTGATGGCTCGCGTCGGAAACCAGCGGTTTCCTCGCTGAAATAATGGGCCCTCCTCCCTCCCCCTCTCTCCTCCCCCGGTTTCGTGATTCCCGCGATACGCGGAGCATACAATTTAAATTCGATAACGACCGCGCCGAGCTTTCGGCGGTTTCGCGATCCTCTTCCTCGCGATCGATGGTTCTCGACCACGGCAGGGTGGACGAAAGTACTCGCGCTCTGGATGGAAAATTTCGTCGACATTCTACACTCCGAGAAAGAAACTTATAGCACGCTCTAAACGTTATTAACTCTTAATCCGGGTTTTATTTGCGATTTATTTGAAAAAATGTTTGCATACAGATTTAATTTGTGGGAGCATGGAGCAGCATGTAAAACCAGTATTTTGTGTAGGAATTCATTCATTTCAGTGATGTATATAGTATTGAGAGGGCTTCGGGTAATTAGAATTGTGAAACAAAAATAAATGAATAAAAGAACCAAAATGAAAACGAATAAATTCAAGGTATAAAAAAAAAAGCAAATTACTTAATAATTTTGAAGGGACGAACTTTCATAAAATTTATCACTTTCATAAAATATATTCCTTATTTCTGACAGAAACAAGGTTCACCGAAATACTGGAATTGTTTCTTCTGTTGCAATTGATACCAACTATTCTCAAATATACAAAAGTGTACGTGTTAAATATTGTTTCAATTCGAATGACGAGTGAGACTCGTCATTTTGTATTTAGGCAAAACAAGTGTCAAAACGAATATCAGCCATCAAATGTATCCAAGGGGTTAAATTTCTTTTTATGAAACAAACGTTGCAAGATTTTTCTCATATGCGTTTTTTCCTAGTGCTTTTATCAACATGTACAAGTAACATGAATTAAATTTTTCGCAATACATTTTGCGTTATTTAAAAAAAAAAAAAAAAAAAAAAAAAACAGAAGTATGGCAACATTTGGCATTTGTTTCGTGAGAAACAAAAGAAACGAGTTTGATAATTGCTTAATACTTAGTACGATCTCCTTTGCATCTAATAACGAGATTTATATAGTTTTTCAATGATTTTCTTCTTTTTTTTTTTAGCTTAGTCTTTCCCATTTCTTCACGATAAATAAATAATTGTAAATAATTGTAAAGTGAACAGAAATTAGCCGAGTACAGGCACACGTGCTTGATAAATTTTCAACGACAATTATTTCGTTCCATGTTCTTCCCTCGATTTTTTTCTTTTTCTTTTTCTTTTTCGCGAGAAACTATCTTGCGTATAAGTGTAGTTCAGCCTCATTCCGAGGTGGGAAAATCTCGCATTTTCACGCTCTTGCGAATCGCCGATCTTTAATTCATGGAGGATCGACACCCGCGCGTGGACTTCCGCGAATCTTGACGGATTTTCGCGGATCTCGAGCGAATCCCACTGTATTACGGCCGGGGCAACTTGGCTTTAGCGAGCCATTTCGCGTCGAAGATAACCGCTACACTCAAAGCAAATCGTAGCTACAAAGGATGAATGCACGTGCCCGATACCGTAACAAAGAGCAATCGCGTTTATGCTCGTCGATTTAAACGATGGATTTCGATCGCGTGCACGTATGTATGTATACGTAGAGTTCCGATCGTTTACCTTGCGGATCGTTCCACGTTTCCATGCTCTCCGTCCGTTTCTTTCTGTTTTTCCTTTTTTCGTTTTTTCTCTTCATTTTTTTTTTTTTTTTTTTGTTCATAAGGATCGATTGATTTGTTTGTTTAAAAACGGGGATTCTCTGTTTGAAATAATGTTGGCGGAAGCACGCGTTACCGGAGCGTGGATAATAAATGAGAACAAGAAATAAAGGTCCCGTATCCATTATACGAGATAGCTTTAATATTCGAACGTTCTACTATCTGAACTCATTTTGTTATTCGAAGGGAATATTTATGTCTGAGGAGTGTGCTCGTTACGCGGGAACGGACACTGCTCTTTTGCTCTTTGTACTAAAAGTTTAATGAAAACTAAAAGATATTCGTAAATTGAAGATATTTTGGACTACAGTGAAATAAATAAAAAAAGAAAAGAAAAAAATATTAAAAGGATAGGGAAATTTATTTGAGAGAAAATTCTACACTTTGCAAATCAAGTCAATATTAATTTATTTGAAAATTTATTCTGAAATAAATTAACTGGGATATGTAGTTGCGTAATCGATTATTATTTTTTGTTCATATGTTGATTCTTTTTACTATTTTTTTTTTTTTCAATAAAGAAGTTACAGATTATTCAAGTTTTGTCAATAATTTTGATGAATTTGAGCAATGAGATTCTTGATTTTTTCGAAGAAAACCAATTGCTACATTATGTCATAATTTAATTGAATTTTACAGTAGACGTATTTGTACTCTATTTGTCTTCTTAGACAAATTATTTTAGACTTAGATTATTTAGTACTAGACTAATACTTAGAAAATTATTTTATTGCTCTGAAGCGTATAAAGAATGTACGTAAACGTACGAAGATTCTTTTGTTAAAATTAAATAACAAAATAAATAATTTTTAATAGAACAAATAACGAAATAGTCGGAAGAAGATAATATTCTTAAACAATTGGATTCTCGATCTTCGCGATCATCCGAAAATTTTCGCTAATCGAACAGTGAACGTACAAATTCTCCAACTTATACGACTAAAGTATTATTGTAGGTTGTTATTTCAAGCGTTCGTGATCGGTTTGAGTTGGTGCAAGTTGAGTTTGTGTTAGATTTAGGTTGGGTTTGAGCTACATTATCCATCCCGCCGTCGTTATTATTGTTCGGACGTGGATTAAACCAAGCACGATAATAGCATTACACCGCTGGATATCTTATATAACTGTTCGACTCGCGAGGATCGTAAATATTTTATAGTAACTCACAAGATGAATTTTATCGATCCGGATATTGAGAGCACATACTCCTGCCATGAGAGAGTGCTATGGAACTCGAAGCTATCATTGTGTTGTGTACATAGTTGGATACTTATTTCGGCGCTAATATGATTTTTAACGATCGCGCAATTGCATTTTTCGATGTACGATGAGGAAAATATTTTCAATTATTGATCCGACGCGAATCCAATAACGCGCAATATACATTGGGATTACATTCTCTTTGTTATTAAATCCAAACGCAACTTGAGACCGATGTTATTTTTTTTTT
>CAJDYZ010009456.1:33448-44101 GCA_903986555.1 Heterotrigona itama
CGTGTGTTATGTGAAATGTTGAAATTTCGATCGGCGCTGAACCGAGAGTTTCGTAACGAGATTTCATATTTTCGCAAATGGAATTTAAATATATAAATTCGTTCGCTGTCTGTAATCCCGCGCAAATCAAAATTCAGAACGTTTCATACAACACGCGTTAATAAATAAAATAAACACACGAAAGTGTCTGTTAATGTTCAAATACAAACGCCCGTATAAACGCATTTCCCGATTTCGTTTCGAATATCGCGAATAGTTGGATGTTAACTAGCAATTCCGCGCCCCCATAACGTACATCACAGGGTGAGTTAACCCTCCGGCTAGTTGAGCACCGGTGACCCACCCTTTTTTCTCCACTATTGCCTTCGAGTGTCTTCCTTTTGTTTTTCTCCAGACAAAAAAAAAAAAAAAAGAAGAGAAAGTCGTTTCTCTAAATTTACATTATTACGCGTTACGTGAATTACCATTGAATTGAATTTAAATATATAAGTTTGTTTCGCTCGAAAATTTACATATACATTTTTACATTACATTCTTAAGCCCAATTTCCCGATTTGTTTCAAACATGACAAATGTAATTACGATAGTATCATTATATGTCTTACTTGTGTAGTAGTAATCCAGTCATGCAAATGAAAATCCAGAACATTTCATATGACACGCGTAATATATACGATGAAGGTATTTACAATACTTAAGCCCATATAAACATTTCTTGATTTCTTTCAAATATAACAAATCACAATCACGATGGTATTATCATGTGTCATAATCTGTAATCTAGGCGTGCAAGTGAAAATTTAAAAAATTTCATATAACACGCGTAATACATGTCAACGATGTACTCTCTTAAGCCCATATGAACGCTTTTCTCCATTCGAACGTAACAAATATAATCACGATAATATCATCATGTGTCTTATTCTACTAATCTAGTCGTGCAAGTGAAAATTCAAAAACTTTCATATAACATGCGCAATACATGTGAGAGACATGTCAACGATGTACTCTCTTAAGCCTATATGAACGCTTTTCTCCATTCGAACGTAACAAATATAATCACGATAACATCATCATGTGTCTTAATCTGTAATCTAGTCGTGCAAGTGAAAATTTAAAACATTTTCTCCGTTCGAACGTAACAAATATAATCACGATAATATCATCATGTGTCTTATTCTACTAATCTAGTCGTGCAAGTGAAAATTCCGAGCTTTTCATATAACACTCATGACGCATGAAGAAAGTATCTACAAATGTTCCAATACATTCTCTCTCAGGCCCATATGAACGCATTTCCCGATTGGTTTCGAATGTAATAAATATAATCACGATGGTTGCAAGTATCTTAGGTTGCAGTTTCGCGTCCTCGTAACGTAGAGCAGAGGATCAGCTAACCCTGCGGCTAGTTGAGCACCGGTGACCCACCCTTTTTCTCCACCGTTGCCTTCGAGTGTCTCTCCTCGTTCTTTCTTCCTTTCTTCTTTCCTCCCATCTTTTTCTCCGCTCCTCACAACCTTCGAATTTACGATTCCTCCCTCGTGCTACGCGCTCTCTGCCTGCTACGTCACTCCCTCGACTACGTTTCCCCATGGTTTACACCGGCGCGCGATAAGGGCTCGAACAATGTGGGTTATTACAGAGGGAAACACGCGGCTCGAGCCGAGTTACATACGCTGCCAGCGCGACAAATGTTTTCGAAGGTTCGTTCGGTGTTTAATGCAAACGTTTGCCTCCGCCACGGCAGCGACCGTTTTCAGCTTTTCTTCTCGCTGAGAAGAGCGGCGAGGGTGTCTGCCGTTGGTTTGCTCTGGCTACGCGTCTCCGTAGCTTTTCGACGCTTCCGTCGAGAGTGGACATAGGGTGAGTTTCTGTTTTCGCGGTTAAGGATGATGTAGGGAGTACTTGAAACGAGTAACGCACGCTTTCGCTCCATTTCTCTCTCACGTGTGTCGTGTGTGAAGAGATCGAGAGTGGATTTGGAGAGTCGCGAAATCATTTCTACATTCCGTTTTCTATAAATAAAGAGAATCTTCTATAAATTTCTATAAAAGATTCTATTTTCTTCCCAGCCGAGGAGAGTGATTTTTAATTTATTCCTCGATCTAAATATCCTGCATCCTCATCTTTAAGTGACGAGATATAATAATTAGAAAGAATGCAACAAAGTTTGCAAGAAGAGCGGAGAAATGTCTGTCGGAATCGAGCGAGGAACGTCTTGTATCGATACAAAGGTGCAAACTGCAGTACAAGGAAATGCTATAAAAGGCTGCGCGAAGAGCGCGATAAAGAAAAATGAAAAGAGACTTCGAACATACCGAAGGAATTCCCCGTTCAACTAGGTAGAAAACTTTATATGGGCCAATATTTATTGGCTGATGCGTACGCAGTTGCCGAATAAAAATCAAATTCAAATTTATTCTTGCTTTTTGCTTTCAATAATGAGGAGTTTCAACAGACTAAATGCATTGAAACGCGTCCAGTAAGAATGTGAAATAATGCAGAGAGGAAAATAGGGATATATAAATAAAAAGTGATGGTGGATCTTGTAATTTTTAATACTCGATGATCAATGTATTAATTACATTAGGTTGGCCAAAATTGATTCATGTTTTTCTGTGTGCAAATGACAGACGAATTTTAAAACTTTATTGGACAATGAAAAAATTCATTTTATTCGATTTTTCAGACAACTTTATGATTTCGTATTCAAAACAATTTGATATCTTCGCCAATAGTGAAATTTAATAAACCAACTCTGACGGTGCCGTAGTTTGAAGGCTTCTGCACCGTACATATCAGATAATTTTTTACGAGCATGCACAGTTCTTTTCCTTTTCGGAAAAATATGACGAGAAGATGTTCCTTCCTCAAGTAAACAATTGTTGATAAAACCGCGCATTTTCTTTTTCGAAAACAAGCTCGAACAGTTAGGTGTCAGGTTACACGATGAATTCGCGGTTTAAAGTGAAATTAATTACGTTTCAAGATATGTACAGTGAAGAGCACAATTGTATCAATGACAATGAAAAACTGTCGATAATTTAGACTGATATAACTTGGTAGAAAAGTTATATCAGTCACGTAACTGATCCACTTGGTCTCCATTTTAAAACTTTAACAGTCGTGAGTTTTTTTTTCTGTTTTTCTTTCCCTCTCCACTTTTTTCGAAGCCACGCAGCGGGAAAAATGAGAACACTTTTCTCTCGAAAGTTGTAGAAATTCAAACGCGTGTAAAAACATTGAAAAAATTTTCTCCGTGATTAAATCTGTCGCAGTCTTGATGATTGAAATTCTCTCTTCACGACAACTCCTTGAAACTTCCTGATTTTTTGCATTTATTATTTTATTGAACTTGGAACATTAGGGATATTAAGATTTCTTGAATTTCTCGTTTAACTCTAATATTTAACATTCCATAAAATCGTAATAAACAATAAGTTTTAAGGTTTTGCTGCAAAGGAGAGACTTGAGTCTTCAAAACGATGGCAAATTTAGTTCCAAAGGGACTCATTTAATGTTTCAACACACGTCTGAATTCTTGCAGTTTTCGAGAAAAAAAAAAAAACAGGAAAATCTCGCGACCATCAAAGTAGATGCTTCGCGTTTTAAAATAAGACCAAGTTAATAGTTGCATCATTCTTTTTTACAAAGTTACGTCAGTTTAAATTATCAATCATTTTATGGTTATGCTCTTCACTGTATATTCATCTATAAAAAGAAAAAGAAGGGGGCAATTACTTTTTGGCCAACCCAGTAAATAAGAAAACGTGTGAAAAAATTATTAATTACTATGACGAGTAAGTTGAAATGATTGTCCAAAAGCAACTACGTGCTTCACGGAAGGCATAAGTTTGGTCCGATTAATCGCGAACAATCGTTCACGCCGCGAAATAGGATATCGAAGCTAGTGGAAATTTCGAACGGCGCAAATCTCGAATGAAAGGGAGGATTCCCGCAAATCCAGCGTCCGTGACGAACGCCGGACGCGTTGGAAAGTGTCTTCAAGTGGTAAACCGAGTGTCGGTTGTATTAATACCTTGCCGAAATCCGTATCAAGAAGGAGAGAGAGAAAGAGAGAGAGAGAGAGAGAGGAGCCGACCTTATTCTCGTTGAAAGCCAAAGGGCGCGATGGGCGACAAGGACGAAAATTCAGCCAAAGGAGAAATGCTTCGACGCGAGCGAAGAGGAAGAATAAGGGAAACTCGTTACGATCCGAGAGCGTGCTCTCGTTTCGCCAACTTATCGCTGCAACTCTGCTGAAAATTCTCAAGCTGCTTTCCCAGATTTTTTCCTTTTTTTTTTTTTTTTTTTTTTTGTTGATATGTTCGGAGAGTCTTGCCGCGCGAGTGAGCGACGAAGATCGCATCGTCTGACACGACAATCCGTAATGGAGTATGCTTCCGAGTGAATATTACGCCATCGGTTTGAAAGCAGGAAATTTCGGAAAGTTTTGTTCTTTGAGAGGTAGGCAGAGAGATAAATTTTCCAGAGACAAGATACGAATAAAACGATAAGATTTAAAGTTAAAGTTCAAACACGTACACTTAATTCCAATTCGTCATTTGAAAGAAACGTTGGGGAGAACGGTAGGAAAAGTATTTAATAAAATTAAATAAACCGAATCCTAAAAGATATCAACAAATTCCAGTGCAACCTTTGAAAGATCGATCAGACATTCCGATTCAAATATTCCAAAAAACTCGGATTTCTTCTATTTCTCCACGCCTGACGCTCGACGATGGAACTGATTGCGACCACTCGCCACCATTTTTCTCGTACGAAAACTACGAAACGAGCAGCGAGAAACTGTTCGAATCTACCGGTCGATCGATTAATCAATCACTGAGAGACGAGGCTAACGAGGCTACCGTGACGAAACAGAAACGAATAGCCCCGACTTTCTTCAGGAACTTGGGAACGAATGTTCGCGAAGAAATGGTTTACTACCTCATCGTGTGCCTGAAGTGAATTTTCCAGGTGGATGCTTGCTAACCAAGTCGAAAACGTAATCGTGCGGAGCAGTTTCGAATTTTGAGAGACGCGAGCTTGTTGGGGGAAAGGGGAAGTTTCGAAGGAGGAAGTTCAGGAAGAAGAGAGAAGCTCGCAGAAGCGAGATTTCGCGTTGAACTCATGCATTGTGAAGACTATCAGCGACTCGGTGAAAACTCATCTTCTAAATAAATTTTCTGACTAAACTAAGAAAACGTGGATTATTCTTCGTACACGTTGATCTATGGTATCTACGTTACAGTTCTAGACTTCTTCAGCCATTATCCATCTAAGTATCTTTAAAATCTTGATGCCTCGAAGCCCTGTGACACGTAATTCTTATTATTTGTAAAGTGAATTTTTGACGTGGAGGAAGCTCAAAGTGTCATTAACTAAATGGCAAACAAAGGACGTGAAAGAAAAAAATTAGAAAACAAAATTTTCATTTAAAGAAACGCGGAGAATCGTAGGCCCCACGTTTCAAGCTGTTGGAATGTTGATATCCGATTTAAATAAAATTTACTTGTCGTCGAGCGAGGTACTTAGCAAAAATAATAATGATATTTAATTCAAGATAATTGTACTTCATAGTTCGGACGAACTAACAGCATGCAAGAAACATTTTAGTAATTGATACATTGAACTCTAAACTAAAAAGTCCTCTGAAAACTCCTCTAAAATCTGTCTGATTAATTTAATAAACGAATCTCTTTAAAGTTGAATGTTAAAAGTAAGCCGAGACGAAATATTTCATTCTTTCGGAAAATATTCTGTTGCATATAAAGAGAAATGATATCCAAAATATGGTGCTTCACTCGATATCGTTGATAAGCGAATCTCGATATTCAAGCTCGATGCAAAAATGACAAATTTATTCTCGTTGCTTCCTAATCATCAGCGTACAATGGCAACGAGCAGGCAGGCAGGTTCTTGCGTTTCGACACGCGGCGGAGATTCGGTGGTTGTCGCGCGGTGGCGCGGAACTCCGGAAATTTTCTGGACAAAAGGAGCCCGGGGAATGAAGTCGCCCGGAATCGGCTTTGCGAAACGGTCTCGTAAGAACTTCGGAATTAAGAGCGAGTCGTGGCGAAGCGATAACACCGATAATGCCGAGCCGTGGGTGCAGAGAGGATGCCAACTGGTCGGGAGATATGGGTAGCGTCGATCGTTCAGCTGGTGGTTCTTTTGATAGAACTTTGCCTCTCCTGCCGCCAGAAGTTCGTATTTCGTTCGTATTTCTCTCCTTTCTTTTTCACTATTCCCTAGCGTATTTAGCGAAAAGTTGTTCGGCATAGCAGTGAATTATGAGAAGCTTGCCAAGACGGTATTTTAGCATCGCGATTTGTTTGTTCAGCCCTGAAGTTCCTTCCCGCGCATTCGTGATTTTAGTTTATTTAGTTTAAACTGTTCGAAGAAATTTATGTAAAATTCTGCTTGAAATATCGAGGTTAGGAACAACATTCTATGGGATCATACAATTTAAATATATTATAGGTAATTGTTGTGAAATATAAAGTACTCCTGCCCAATTCAATGCGCTCAATGTGAATTCATTTGAGACTTTTAATGAATTTCTATGATACAACCGTGTATATTTAATTAAATTCCGGTGGTCAGAGAATTATACGTACGTCTATGTAGCTAAATTAAAATTATACGTATGGTTTGTTTATATAAGGATGTAATTCCAACCAGTTGGACAAAGCTACCTGCACAAAATATGCTGGATTCAATGTTACCATTGTTATTTAGATGAAGAATCAGTTTACCATTTTACCAGGTCTATCCATTCTACAAAATGAACACTAAAAATAGACAAGAAATTCGTTCTACTCTTAGTTACATTTTCGCGATTTTACGTTGGTTGTAGTAAGTTCGTTAATTAACATACGCAGTATTGATTACATTGTGCCATGTACAAAACCTGAGCTATGAAATTTTCCAGAAGCGATATTCGAAATTTTCGAAATATTCATGCGTAATAAAATTTATTGTTGTAAAAAAAAAAAGGATAGAAATCGTCGATATTTGCCGATAAAATCGTTAAACATTTTTCGCGATATCATTTCGTAGGATTCGTGGATTAAGTTTGATCGATCAGACGACCGAAAACATGCGGATTTAACGCACGGTGCACGACGCTCCGATATATTAATTCGCTTTTAAAAGCTTTCGATCAATTTTATCGAGTTTCATCGATTTCGCGGCTGTTTGTGGTGGGCATAGGACAATGGAAGCGCACTCCGCGTCCTTCTCACAGCAACGTTTACGAAAAGTGGAAACTATTAATGCGTTTAAGCATAATTTTACGTCCGGCTGTGTTTTGTTCCGCGAGGCGCAAAACAGCGGAGCAGCTCGCTGTTCTCACCAGGAGAAACGAAACGAAATTCTCGTTCGCGGGGGGGTGCCTGAGGCGCGGCACAAAGGCACATCAGACACAAAAGGCACGCGAGATAACGTAATCAGTGCTTTGTTCGGGGTCAGCCGGCGATATTTATTTTCATTGTGCAATTATTACCGTAAATGTCCATAATGCGCAAGTCGCGCGAATTTCGCCTAACAGACGCGGCGAAATTCCTCCCTGGTTATGTGAATTTTACATAAACGGAGTCTGCCTATTTGTTGGCAAACCAGTACCAATTACGTTACCTGGTCTAATTTCGCAAAAAAAGAAAAGTACGAGGAGAAAAATAGTTTACCGCCGTTCGTTTCGCATTGACATCCTCGATCCATTCGTTTCAACGAATTCTCATGTCCGCAGTGAACTTTCCGTTCAAGCTATTTGGAATTCTCATTGTAAAATCGAAGAATCATTCTTTTGAAAAATTTATTAGATATAAAAAGTCACGCATCGACGTCTTAAGATTCGTGACATAAATATCGCGTTTTTCCGTCAATTCGGTAAAAAGACGCTCTAAAATTTGTTATCAAAATAACGTTAAAGTAAATTATGATTTATTAGTATCTAGTGTCATTCTGTAATTCTAGTATTATATTATTTATATAACAAGTATTTTTAAGTATAGTATTGTATAATTTATATAATAAATTATTATTTTATATTATTTATTATTTAGTATTATATTATATATTATTTAGTACATAAACGATAATATTACAAAATATTTGGTGCAAAATCGTTTATTTTAAATTAATTTTGACATCGTTAAAAAATTGTTTGTTAAAATAATATCTTCAAATTAAATTCATTGCTTTGTTCTGTAACGCAGCTTAAACCCACCTAGATATTTTTCGTGTTAATTATAAAAATTGTAAAACATACTTCAGAAGCAAAATTATTTGGTAGAGATATATATATAACTTGTTAGAGAAACGTCGAGTTTTGTATAATTTTGATAATATTCCAGATTGTTGCCGTAAAAATCTTTCAGTGGATTTCTACATATTTCTACAAATTTCCTCAATGCTAAAACTATCGTTGCAATTGGAACGATCGATTCTGAAAGCTTTGAAAATTTGTTCTTAAAGGACTCGGCCGATTTCTCGCAGAATGTATAAACAAATCTGTCGTGCACATTTTTTGTACTACAGACTTTTTCCTATGCTTAGCTCTGACGCAGAATTCCATTTTTCTATTGGTCTATTTTTCGTTGGTTTTCGTTTCACCTGGAAACTTCGACGAAAAATCCGCTAAAACATTTTCGAAACCTGCTCGAAGCCTGTACACCTGCGCGGGTGTGCTTGGCTCGTGTCGAGTGCGTCAAAGTGCATCGAACAAAACAACAGGTCTAATTGAATCGTTGTTCAAGTAGTCCGGATGCATATTCACGCAGTGGTGAATCAAACACCCTCGCCAGGGACGGGGAAAGTTTCGAACGGGGACGCGGAGTAAAAAACAGAGAAAGTGAACGCGCGCACACGCGTAGAATGCGCTTCACATTCATGCGATCGCACAGGTATCGAGCGCGAATCACATCCAGCGAATAACGGGGGATAAAAATGTATACACGTGCGCGAGGGAGAAGGCGGAGTGACGCTCAGTGGTTCGGATCGAGAATTCACGCGACACTTTACTATACAAAAAAATCAACTTTCTCATTTTGTTAGTTTGTTTGTTTTTTAATATACAATATATTGATTTCTACGTGTCCATCAACCTCGAAAATGAAAATAATAATAATAATTTTAGTTGAAACAGACGCATGAAGTTGGACATTTTAAAAATCCTGACTCTCATCGGATAATTTTCGGTTCTTCTTTTTCGAAATATCCTGACAATTGTGTTCAATCTTTTATCCCGAATTTTTTTCTACGATAAAAGATGATCTATCTTACTTCCCACTGACGATTATAATACGTAATATATTTTTAAAAAATATATAAAATGTACTTAAAATATATTTTTTTTATGAACGCAATGAAGAAAATTAAAAAAAATTTTTATCTTTAAGAAGCAATATCGACGTGGGGAAGGGTGCGAGCAAAAAGAGAGTATCCCTGGCGTATTGCTCGATTTCGAGACAAATTTCATTCGTTCTGAAACTGGGCAAAACGACTGTTTGAACTGTATTTTGTATTACAACGGTGTTCGATGTTCCAGAGTTAATCAGAAAAATTAGGCCTCGGAAAAGTTTCAGATTGATCGAGACACAAATTCGATAGCAGCGTCACGTTAATTTCGAATCGACATCTATTCTTTCTATTTCATTCACATTCGCATAAATAACGCAGTGCTGCCTAGTTTTTTTTTTTCTTCTTTTTATCTCGTTTCGTGTAGTTGCGCGCGTAATAGCCCGAAAACGTAGCCATACCGGGGACGGAAATTTTTTTTTTTTTCAATGCTTGTCCCAAATTTCAAGTTACTTGTTGTTGCAACGAACTAGAAATCAAGCTGAAAAGAGTGTCCGCGAATGAAAGATTAACTAACGCAACGTTCAATAGACGCGATGAATCCCGAATGTTGCAGTAATTTTCAGTCAAAATTGAAACTCTAGTAACGTTGCTGATAGTCACTTTAATTGGACGTGACTTTCCTGATTTTACGCGCGTTTTTAAAAGAGATCACCGTCGTTATACTCCTGTCGTTGGATATTTTATGAGATCAATGCGTACACTTGCTTGCTTCAATATAAAATTAAAGGGACATCAAAATCGATTACCAAGCGCGAGGGATTTACCACGAATTATCCACAGTAAATAACACCTAAACAATTCAAAAAACATTCCGTGTGCACAAGCCTTATGTATCGTAACCCCTGTTACTCGGCCAATTAAAACATCTCCAATAAACAATGAAACACCCTACACAATTGAAACAATAATCCCCGAACGCGCTTACGTAAGCTTCGGCTGCCAGAATGCAGAATTCCTGCGAGGCAACCCTAACGCTTGGTCTTACCCCAGACCAATCGCTTAATTACCGAATAATCATCATGCCTGCGGATCGACACGCGTGCAGAAGTCTGTCTCCAAGCATGGAGGGCTCCGCCTTCCAAGCTGTGTAGTACACGCCACCGAATATCTCTCATCCGAGTACTTCGACATTGCCAACGACACTCGCGCGAGCATCCACACGCCAGTGCACAAAAGCACAAAGCACGCGACGATGCATCCGCGCGCTGTCGACACACCGATTCGACTTACGTTACTCCACGCCGGCCTCGCTCCCTTAACTTCACCCCCGTCTCTCCCCGTCTCTCC
>CAJDYZ010009457.1:11347-24034 GCA_903986555.1 Heterotrigona itama
CTTGATCAAATTTGTCGAGAATGATCAGAAGATTGTTACTACAATGTGTGATCGAATATCGTTAATTTTCCGATATAATCTCCCTTCAAGACGATTATGCCGACATAGTATCGCGGTGGCTGTGTAAATGCAGGGGCGGGTGAACTGCTAATGGGGCATTAAATAAAAATATTCATTGGCGTAGGAGAGGACGGCACACGGCGGGCGCGGCTTACAGTTTTATGGAGCTTAATTGTAAGCGAAACGCGACGTTACCGTTTCGCTGGCTCGGGGCATTAATTTTATTCGCATAGTCTCCGAGACCCTCCCCCCACCCTTCTCGTGGGGCTACGCGAGTTACGATCGTTGGAAGAAGAACCTCCACCTCTTGGGAGAAGAATTTCTCTCTAAAAAAAATTAATCCACTCTTCGAACGATCTTATGATCCCAGGATGAATATTACACATTGTCTAATCCTAGTGTTCACAATTCAATAAAATGCAGAAAAAGAGTTGCACAGCAGGTCTTGAGGGAAGGCTTCAAGTATTTTTATAATTTTCGACAATAAAAGAAGCTTTGCGTTTTGAAATCGGACTAGGTGGATTGTTATATGATTTTTTTTTTTTTTTTTTACGAAATTGTAACAGCTTGAAATATCGACAACTTTTCATCGCTATTGGTTCAGCTATGGTCTATGGTGCATACATAGATTTCAATTTCCATTTCTGCAGCTTTTATCAGATTTTTTTTTTTTATGCACAGGCACATCCATTAATCCTGCTGGAATATTGCAACGAGTTGCAATTCCAGTTGTTCTGATATATTATCATATCCTCTAATTATACACAATTAAATAATAACATAAGATAATATACATATATTTCTACAGGTCAGATTGCATCAAACGTGCGTAATTATATTTTACAAGATAACCATACCATGAAATATTGTAAAATGTAAATGTGCATAAATAAATTCATTCTAACGTTTCTTGGCCATTAATTAAACCGCAGATGTTCGTGCACTTGTGGGAAATTTTAATCCACGAAAAGGTACAGGAAAATTACAGAAAAGAAAGAAAAACACAGACTATCCAAATACTCGGCATATGTGCAATATTTGTTACAATAGCTAGCAGACGAAATAAATTCCATTTCTTTGACAAAATTTTCATAACAAACGAACAATCCTTAATTTGATCGAAACAAATCACATCTAGATCTACAGTCATCAGATGATTGCAAGGAAGTGCAAAAATTGAAAACTGAGAATTACAAGGAATAAAGGAAAGAAAATTTTTCTCGAGAACAATAACAAGCGACCGACAAATATCAAAATCCAAAGGCTTTGCTCGACACGCCGTGAAAAGGGGTGCGAAGGAGAGAGAGAAAGAGAGAGAGGGAGGGAGAAACGTAGAGCAACCACCAACGTCTCCTGGTAGCGATAGCAGTTAGCGCCAAAATAAAATAAGGATGGAACGAAACGAAAGGCAGGAAAAATAAGTCGGCCCTTATCTCGTCCTCGTCCCGTTCCGTTTCGCCTATACATATTCAGGAGGCACGTAGGGTTCTCTTCGTCCCTCACTCTTTCTTTCTCTCTGTTTCTCCTCCACTTTATGTCGTTCTCCCTCTTGAACTCTACGAGGCATCCCCGGTTCTCGTGGTTGGTACCACCGTGGTTGACGCTCGTTCTTACCACAACCGACTCTATACTTACCAACGTCCTCCACCCGCTAATTTCTACGCTTCTTTAATTGCACCGGCACGATAATAACACCATGCACAACTGTATGTGTGCGTGTGTGTGTGTGTATATCGGCTTGTTGAACGTGGGTATAATACATTGGCGAATTCTAACCGCGTTGGACTAGAGATTGTGCGCGTGGGTTCGAGTAAATACACACAATGGTGTGGTGCAACGAGGTGACACCCACTATCTAGCACCCTCGACCGACCGAGATAATCTTTATTGTCGCACCATGTTCGACGAGACTCGTTGACTAGGCTGTTTGCCACGGTTACTTTTTCGGTGCACGCGGTCGTGGACGAGTTTTTAGTTCTCGAATCGAACTCTTGGAAACCTTCAAGTCTGCAACGTTGTGAAAGATGATCAAAGCTCTAAGTTCTTGTACGTTTTTCACTTTTTTTTTTTTAATACAGAACAACGATATAATTTGGAATAACAAAATCTCTTTATTATTTCAAATTTCTATGAGTACAATTTAATTTCTGTTAGCTTGGAAATATTTTACTTTCAATATATATTTGTATAATCAGTGATCAAATAATTGGTTTACTTGTTAGAGGCCCAAAAAATATTTTGATAAATATATCGAAATTAGGGATGAGCTCCAGACTAGTTTTTCAATTCTCGAGACTTAACCTATCGGACATCTGCTCACGGAATGTTTGCGAAGGATCAAACATTTTTTATTCACGCTGCGAGTGACTCTTTACTCTCAGTTATCTCAGTTTCTTAGAGACTTTCGAATTCTCGAGACTTTCTTACATTCCGAGAGCGTGTGACGTTTCGAGTAAAAAGATCCTTTCTTACATGATCCTCATTCAAGTATTGACACTTCGAGCCCGCCACGCGAGCGTAATTTCCCAATTTAACACGCTCGATTTCTCAATTCATCTCTCATTTTAACCTTTTAACTCCAGTTTCTTAATTCTTTGATTCCAATAAAGGGTCGTCGCGGCAGTCAACGTGTCGAACATATCCGAGCCTCCGATAACGCTTAAACACTCGAACGTGTCCGAGATAATCGGCCGTGTGCATTATTTATCAACCGACCCTCCGTTTGTCCGATCGTCCGGCGAGGAGGGCGTCGAGGAGCAGGTCCGAGGTTCGACGACCAAGCAGGAAAGCTTCTAATCGCTCTAAGGATCCGGCAACGCGCCGCGCGTCTCTCTCCTAATGAAGTCATCGGCGGTGGCCGAGGGGCCAAGGGAGGAGGGCCGCAGGTAGAACAGGCGGCAGCGTGCGGGTCTGATCGATCGACGGTCCGTTTTCCACGGCCATAATGGACCGAGCAACCCCGAGCGGAGCAAGCACGAGTAAGGCCACCGCTGCCGCCGGTCGCTTCCCTACAAACTGGGCGCGCAGTGCGTGTCACGCGCGTCATAAGAATGCGATAAGAACGCGTGTCAAGACGACGGCGGACAATGCAATGTCGTTCCGTTTCGTTCCATTCCGAGAGACGTGGTCGCCCGCGCCATTGTGTCGGACGTTGCGTTCTGTTCGGCAACGCCGACACGCCGCTTCGAACACACACACACACACACACACACACACACACCGTCCGCCCGTTTCTGACCTTATTCCACTAAAATACGCGCGATTCGCATGCTAAGTCCCCGTCCGAGTTCGCTCTGCAACCCGATCGGGTCAAGGCGGATCGCGATCTTTGGTCGTCTGATTTTGTGGCACACAACGAAATTCACCCGCTCGAGAGTCTCTCTCGCAGAACCGTGCTGGGTCAGAAGATTCAATTTATTTATGTCCTTTGGGAAACAAAAATTTCACTGTCAAAAATATTAATTGTTACGAACGAAGAAATGGCAAAATAAGAAGACAAGCGTGTGTACGAGCCAATACTATAGATAGTCGACTATCTTGCAGATTTTTAACTTCAAGCTGGGATTTT
This sequence comes from Heterotrigona itama, assembly GCA_903986555.1. Taxonomy (NCBI): domain Eukaryota; kingdom Metazoa; phylum Arthropoda; class Insecta; order Hymenoptera; family Apidae; genus Heterotrigona; species Heterotrigona itama. Next base: position 14,976 of record CAJDYZ010009457.1, read on the forward strand.
TCTAGTTCAAACACTCTCCAACTTGCGTATCCATTGTTTTCTTGAAACAAAATTCTCGATATAGATAGGTAGATAAGAAAACATTTCAGACATCGGTCTGTGTTATTCTCTGCGGGTTTTTTTTTTTGTGGTACGTGATCATTCGAGATAATTTTCTATCGATAATTGTTCTCGAGAGCAGCCCCAAATTATCTCTCCATGTGAGAGCAACAAAAAATTTTACTCCCTGCAGAAAGGTTTTTTTTTATGAGAATTTTAATTCAAAAGCATCAATCATTGCTCGCTCTTTACTATTTCGATATGTTATAATCGATTAGATATATACTCTAATCTAAAGATGATTTGAAGATAATTCCAAAAGATGATCAAATTATCTTTTTCTTTCTAGTTCTAGTAATGTTGATTACAAACGAACAAAGTAGAAAAGGATAATCTTTGACGTAATGTGGTAAATAAATAATAAATTATCAAACAATAAATGTAACTATACGTCGATAAATAAATGCGATTTAATACGTCTTTTTATTTTTGTAGACTAATGTCAGGTTACGACGACTCGTGAGCTACGAATGTTGCAAACTTGCCGAAATCCTTCTCGTCTCGAAATCAGAGGTAAACGTAATTTAGTTTCCCGCGTAATTCCCATCGTTGGAAAGTTCTCGTCAAAGTGTTGCGATCGATGGCAACGGGCATCGTGTAACCAGTTTCACTGGTCAACGTGGAAGCGCGGTCCCGTTAGACGCCAGCCTCGTTACCAAACCAAAATTGACGAGGGTCAAAGTGCCGGCGTGGCTAAACTGTGGAAACGCGCGAGCGTCTTCTTACCGCCGTTATCAGCTGTTGTCAAGATCGTTTCTGGAGATCCTAATGCCGAGCATAGTCTTCTTCGAAGCGAGAAGGCAAACCGCGTCAATTGAAAACGTTGGTGGCGTGTGCAATTTTTCGTCCATCGGTATTGATTGCATATCTGGAGTTAGCGCTCGTCACTCCAAAACGTTCGTTTGATAAATCAAGTAGGATGAATCTTTCAATTTTACATCACCATCGTGCACAAATAATTGGACACACTTGGCATAATTCAAAGTAGAATTAAGGATGAAAAAGATGAAAACTTGTCACGTTTCTCTTCAATGTTAATACTCTGTGTAATTAAGATCAAATTGAAGAGATTTCGCATTGTACTTCGCGAAAAGTATCACGTACGGAGAGAGAGCGCGAGCAATCGCAAACATTGAGGTAAATTTGAAAAAATATTGTTTATCATTTTTCTCATCAGTGTACGATGGCTTCCGAACGACTCGAATTCTCTCTTGAATCTATTTTTACCTTCAATCCGAAGGAGAAATGAAAAGAAAATCGCGAGGGATTATCAACTGATAATCCTCTTCTCCCCTTCATCGCGAGTGAGCTAAATCCCCCTCCCCCGAAAAAGAGGGTTAAAAAAAAAAGAAGAAAAACTCGTATCGCGTCGGGGGAAAAACCGATCGATTCCGAGTCGATCGCGAGGCTCTGCATTTTTGTCAGGCGGCTGGCTCGAAGAACCGAGGAGAAAAAGAAGAAACACGAGCTGCTCGAGGCAGTTAAGTGTGACGGCCGTTTGGCAAGACGGTGGAAGAGCGGCGAGGAGTCACGTCCCGTGAATTGTGGGCCACGTGACAGAGGCGTGATCGAGGTGCGACGCGATGGAACAATGCCATCGGAGCTCTTCGAGGAGGAATGCCGCGTGCCGCGCCCATCTTTCCTCCGATATCTGTCCGAGCAATGCGCCGCTCGCTGATCGCACATGTCGCCAATCGACACGACAATCCAAGACACCCTGCCGATCCAACTTTTCGATCCGTACACGCGCGCACCTCGATTCGAACGCGCGTTTACCGTTCAGAGTTAGACCGAGACGGCGCCTAACGGGATCAGCTGCTGCCGCACGAGCCATATTCTTTTTTCTTCCTCTTTTACAGAGTACAGTTTATCTTGTAGGGATATCGTGAAAATAAGTGGATAATCTAAGAAGTAATCGAAGGGTCTCGATCTATAGTTGCAATTTCGATCGCACGACGTTTCAGTCCATTCATTGTCTGGGCATTCGATAGAATTGGAACTGTTATACTAAAAGTTTTAAACTAGACGTTCTTCATAAGATTCGTATGAAATTTAATCTGTGATATCTCAATTTTTTTCGGATTTTGTAAAATTTTTTGTAAAAAGTCATTCTAGAGTTAGGTTCCCTCGATGCACGAGGTGTATTTTCATTATTTTGTATAAACCTTGTACATTTAACAAGCTGACCGGAGATTGTTCCCTCAATGGTGTCATAGTAGTTGTCAGTGACCTCAAATGTTTCGATCAAATAAAATGAACTGAACATTGTCAACTAAAAAATTCCAAACCAGACAATATTACGAAATAAAAAATGCATTATTCAACGATTAAAAGTTTTAATATAATATATATATTGTATTACAAAAAATTAAATACGGCGTACGGCCCCCGAGAGAGCATCATGTAAATCAATGTGTTAAACAACAAATAGTCACATGATTTGATTTTCTTCAATTAACTGATGGTGAATATTTCGAACTATCCAGCAAAATAGAATACTTAACAGAGATGGCATTTCAATACATAGACATCGTTCCCTTAACGACGGGTGGTCAAAAAATAAGTTGCCGGTTGAGACGGTCACGGAGTCGAGCAACGATCTCGAGATAGAAGAAACGACTTGGTCATTTCGCCAAGATTACATATTATTTGCAACCGTCGTGTATTTTTCGAGCCGTAGAAATCGTTTCAACTTCTCGTTAATGCTACTTCTCTCTGGCTGGCGAGATCTCTGTGGCGTGTAGTCGGTGGTCGGTTCGTTCGTTCGTTCGTTCGCTCACCTGCCTCTCATTAGAAGCCTTATCGCTAATTAATCCCTACAGGAACGGCGTCACGGCTCCCGTGTCGTTGGTTCGCCTCGCGTTTCCTCCCTCCTTTTCCAAGCCTCGTCTTGGCCGCCGTTCCTCCCTATTATGGTTATACTTCCTGAACTCGTCACCATCTTGCCATCCTAGCATGGCGAGCCTCTATTCCCCCCGGTGCGTGCAAGAATCGCGCAGGCCGCGGAGTCGCGTGTTTCTCCGTCCGAAACGAGGGGCGGATAACCCTTTGGAGAAACGAACAGTCATCCTGCGTCTCGCGATAAATCTTTTCGTGTTCATCTATGGTAACCGCTCTTCCTCGGTTCTACGTTCGGTTTAATGAATTTCAGTGGAAACCGGCGAGCTCCCTTGGACAGCTGAAAAGTACACTCTCGTTCATAAATCGATGGACATTTGGTAAAAAAAAAAAGCTTTTGCCATCGCGAAGGACGTGACAAAATTCTTTCTCCGTGATTTCACAAAGTTTAGTAGATTCATAAAGTTTGTTGGGTATTATTTCTTTCCATAAAATTCCCACGCTTTGCAGTTGGCAGAATGTGATCAGTTGTTAATTTCTCGCTTCGATGAATATTTCGTCGAATATCATTGCACATGGAGTTTCGACTCGTCAGCCGACAATGTTTAATTGGCACTAACACTGGCTTGCGAAACATTTGAACGATACGTACGACAGAGAGTTCTTTATAAATTATAACCTTCTTTGTGAGAGCACTTTTATTTAATGGACTCTTACTGTAGTGATGGTAATAAACATTATATAAAAGAACTTTTATGTAAAATGAGAATTTACTGAGGTATATCATTTAAGTATTTAAACAGACACAATCCATAAATGTACAAAAGAGGCACATTTATATTCATGTTGTGGGATAGAAATTTTTGCAGATGTCTATAAATTAGCTTGTGTGATATTTTAGCCATTTAGTAGTTCATTTTGTAGGGTAGAAATTAGGTTTAAAAAATTTGGAACATGGAATATGAAACGATGTGAATTATTTGAGAGTATGTGTATATGTTTGTGTGTGCATGTAGAATATGGAATATAAAACGTGAAATGTGGAATAAAAATATTAGTATACGGCTGCAATAGAAATGTTAGAATGTGGGAAAATATTCTATAGAGTAAGAAGAATCATAGGGGGAATGTGAAACACGAGATATGAAAAGTGGATAGAACATAGAATACGAGACGTGGAATGTGGAGTATAAAACACGAATTGTGAAATGTAGAATGTGAAATGTAGAACATTGCATAAAAAAGAAGAGATCACGAGATACGAAACGAGAGATGCAGAATGTTGTATAAATGATACGAAATGTAACCTATGAGACGTGGAACACTGAGCACGGGGGATAGGAAACACGAAGTGTGAGAGCAAATGTCCGCTGATTTACGAACGTGAGTGTATGACGTACACTTACCGCGCAGGCCCGCAGGAAGGAACTAGTCAATTAAAATCGCTATGGAATCGCGATCTCCGAGCCTCCTTCGAATCGAGCTTGACGCGACAACCTTTGATTATCGCGCGATCCCATCGGGCTCCGACTACTCTTTTTCCACGCTAATTAATAGACTTAACTACGAAGTTTTACGCGGTGTTACGTAGCCCCGCTATCCACGGAAGCGGCGATACGATCGATGGAGCGCGTTCGCCATCGAACGGTTAAACAAACAAATAACTGGAGTTCGTTGCGTCCCAACTGGATATTGACGTACTGACGCGAGAATTCAATCCTACGAAAATATTACGATACTACGTCGGAGCGAAACGAACCTCTCTGTCTCCTGATTAGAAGTATAAAATTTTGATACTCACTTTTGTGTAAATTCTGAATTCTCAAGAAACGCACGACTCGTTTGTCGTTGAAAAGTATGAAAATGAAAAACTTCAATCTTATCCGATCTAGAATCAGTTAAATTCGAATGTACTCGACATATCTTCAAACTTGATTTTCTCACCAAAATGAAGTTGAAGAACGAGAGAAATGTCATTCTTTCTGAATCACTTTTCGCCAGGATTACCTCCGAGCCATTTATTCAACCTGCGAGAGAGTGATTTATTTAACCTATTTAAGATCAGATCGGATATTAACGTCAGAGAATTTTCGCGTTGCGTTCAGCGAATGACAACGAGGAAGGAAGAAAGAAGAGAGGATGTCCTCGAGGAGGTTGATAGGACGGCGGGGAACCTCGCCTCTTCATGTTTATTAATGTCTCGTACGTCCGTCCATCGATTCGTCGTTTCATTCTCGTCGCTCTCGCGAGATAATGATACTGACCTATGATACTGGCCAGCTGTCGCTTAGTCGAGGGCTTAAGTGGCTTAACAACGTTGCGGATAGTCGAAGCAACGATCGACTCCTCCTGACACATTGACTGAGTACATTATTGTTAAACGTCGCCGGCTGCGTTATCGACGCGCACGTTCGACAAGAAGACGGCCAGTCGGACGTAAGAACGCGATCGTCGTCGCGGCTGTCTGCCGCACGAAAAACTTCTTTACGTAATTCCACGCGGGATGGATTTCACCCAACATGGTTGCACAATCGCGCGCCGGACGATTCGTCGTTGGTGCGAATCGTTGCACGCGATATACCATTTGCATCTTCGTGTGATCTCTTCCGTGTTTCGCTCGACGTTATTCGTTTTGTCAAAACTATGATATATATTCCAGAAAAAGGTCGGGAGGCGCGAAAAGAGTCTCTGAACCCTTTAAAAGGGGTTGATGCAATATTTCGTTCACTTGAATCTGCTGGCTGAAGCATTCGTTCCTCTGTTAGATATCTTCTCTACTCTATTTACACGCGAGATTTGTAAAATTGCGTTAAATATTTAAAAACTATCTATATTTAGAAATTGCCTTTGGTACAAAGTTCTCGATCGAACGCGAATAAACACGTTTGAAAATATTTTGGTTGTATTTGTTTCAAATATATGGAAGAACGGAATCAGCGGATATCAATGTTTTTAAATACTTTCGAATATTTTGCATTTGATGGGAAACTTTTTGCCAGGGGTAGCGAACATTTCGATAATATCAGATCATATGAGCTCTAATTACGTCCAAAAGTTTAAAAAACGATCTATATCTCAATAACATTTACAGACGTTCTAACTTGTTCCAAGGAAATTATAAAACATGTATAAATGTGGACTATCGTTAGTAACATCTATCAGAGCGTGATATCAATCTTGGACGATCTAGATCTAATTAAAGCAGCAGGGTTGATGGCCAGTGAACCGGCGAGGGAGAAGCGATGATTTCCGCGCTCGTTCGCCGGTGGAGGGTCGACTTCGAAGCGTTTTTAAATCGACCGACACGCGATACACCCTCGGGGAACAGCTGTTTTAGCGCGCCGCGCCGCGATCGTGAAGCTTAATCGAGCGGCGCGCGCGTTACCTCGTAACGCGCCAACGAAAGTGAGAAAAGAGGAGAAGAAGAAAGGACAGGGTGGTCGGGTGGAACGAAGACAAAACCAGATAGAGAGAGAGAGAGAGAGAGAGAAAGAGATATATACCTACCGGCATAGTCGTGCGAGCAAAGCCGGCAACTTGTTAATTATTAATCAGCATGTTTAATTCATATTGCGCGCGCCAGCTGTTTGTTTCCTTGATGCGCGCTAAGGTCTTGTACTTACTCCACCGCTTAAACGTTACCGCAGGTAAGCATCGCGCGCTTCGGGTGCTTAGGAATTCTCCCTCTTTCTCTCTTTCACCTTACACCGGCCCACGCAACCTCCGCCCTCACCTTCCACGCTCCACACGTTCCAGCGTGCCCATTTCATTCTCCTCTCTTTCCTCTTCTTTCTCCGTAGCCTCTCCCACGCTGCGAACGTTCTTTACCATGTATCCGCTAACGTAACGTAGCGTTCTCCTCGTTCTATACGTGCATCGCGCAATCACAAGGTCGTCTCGTCACACCGAACCCACGCGTCCACCTCCTGCACGTAGAAATCACGTCAGCCATTGTCCTTCGAGTCTGTCGCACTGCTCCGTTCTTTCGTTTTTCTCCCTGACATTTTTCGCCTTTCTTCTCTTTCTTTGCCACACTTGGCGTAGAAAATTGGCAAATTTCAGCGCCTTTGGTTCTTAGAACTGGAACGTGTGCTGAGACACCGTCGAATGAAAAATTCGTTTTTTTTAGTATACTTGTGTTTGCCTGCATAGGTACACGATTACTTTGATTCAACACGCTATTATTTGATGTAATAAGACTCTTATTTTTGTGTCTCTAAATTAAAACTGAAGTACTGAACGTATGTGTATTTCAACATTTGTTCATCAACCATTACAAGTATTGCACGTCATGGATATTAATAATTAATTAATACACTGTAGTTGTTGTGCAGAGCGAGCATGGTCCACCGAGTAGATAGTTTAGTATAAAATATCAATTACTATACAAGAGATAAGCGACGAAAAGAATGGTCCATTTGAAGCTCTAAAAACATATCAGTGACGTTGCATCGTGGAAAAAAAAACCGAGCAGAATTCAAAAGATAAAACAATTTGATTTGAACAGTTTGTATACTTTAAACTTATACCACGCATATGTATAATATGTATGTATAATATGTTGATGGTTAATAAAATTTATTTAGTAAATTGTATTCAAAACACTAAAGGTCCTATTAATTCAAGATTCTAAATCAGTCTGTTATCAAAATGCTCAATTTCCCCGAACATTTCCTGGAATAAGATTCTACAGCTTCAACGAGAAGAAAAAGAATTTCGAAAATACGTCCTCTGAATGCAGCCAACATCCACGTAACCGTGGCTTCGATAATCCGTGGCGAAGCTCGTTCCTCGCTGAACGCCGGGGTGGACGAGGCACCGTCTTCTCCACCGACGTCTCCTTGTCCCTTCTCGTTCGTGGCAGCGAGGGGTGTTTATGGGTTTATTATACGAGCGTGCTTCCATACGCTCGCGAAAGTCAGCGCGCCGCGTCCGGATGATTCAGTGTGTCGTGAGTGTTGGGCACGCACACACACACGTGCGCGCGCGCGCGACGCTCGAGGAAGCTGAACCGCGACGGATCGGACGCGCAAAACATCCCTCCGCGGCTCGCCTCGTGTCTAGAGCGCGACCAGGCTCGTAAAACAAAAAAGAAAAAAGAAAAGGAATACCCGCCGAGTGAAAATAAATCTAACCTCAGGTCGCCCCGAGACTGTTGGGTCTCCCTTAACGCGGGGTAATAGAAACGAATGGCCGTGAGAGGGTGGAAGGGACCGGGAATGGAAACGACACACCGGGATCTTGCGTAATACCGGACCTATTTCCAACGAGGAATTCCTCCTAACTGGCGTCGTTTATCGAAATGGGTCGAACTTTGAATTCGATGTTGTTAACTCTTGCTTCGAGATAATTTTTCTATTTTTGTATGTACAAAGTCCGGGGGTCGAATTTTTATCACTCTTCGTTTCTACGTTCTCAGGCTTTCCATGTATTTATATTCTTTTTGTAGAGAATCATTGTATTTATACTACATCGAATGATTCTCTGCGGAAGAATAAGAAAATATGAGAACACGAAAGTGGTTAATATTCTAAAAATGTCCCAATGATACACGAATTGAGAATAACAGAACGATCATCCAGATCTTTAAAAATACACCGTGATAAATTTATGAAATTTCTACGAAAAATTACTTTGATAATATATTAACTAACTGGAAAGAAATCTTCTGAACTTGCTGAAATGCGATCTTTTCTTTATTATATTCGGCGAATCTCTAAAAATTATTGACTATTGATTATTTTGATAAACAAGAGGCATCGAATGCTTGTTTTCACACGACAAACAAGCTACTCGAAAGACTCGTTGAACACGTAAATTCCCCAAAGGCAGTTCCATCGACATTAACCCAGCAGCCAGCTAATCGTTCGACTCCGCGCAAGATTCACCATCGGAGGAAAATGAAAAACTCGGATATATATCGTACGTTAAGATACACACGTTGTGGTCCCACCACCGGAGGCATCCACCCTCGACTGCCTCGGATAGAAGGGAAAATGTTATTGAAGGATCTCGGGGTTGGAGCAAACGCGAGGCGCTCTAGAAAGCATCGGCTAGAAGAAAGATGGCTACGAGGGGAGAGAAAAACGCGGAGGAGGGAGAAGAGCCGCTGGTGTTCGGCT
>CAJDYZ010009468.1:0-18262 GCA_903986555.1 Heterotrigona itama
TTGTTAAGAAATTAATAAACAGTCGTCATTCATCCATTATATTCTGTATTATATAAACGTTAAAAAAAGTATAAAATTTCCTTTGTAGTACGGTGACTTTATCGATCATCGTATCTACAGATGTGTAGAGTTTTATGTTATCATTAGTACACGAAAAAATCAATGATATTTTTTCCCTGTCGGTATGTCAGAACACGAAATCATGTGACGTGTAACACGAAATCCCATAAGATGTATCTATATCTATCTACATCGTCTGTGATTCCGCACTTATATTTTTAAGATTAAAATCTGACTCTTCAAACATAGATAATATTATTATAATTATTAATTAATATTATCTTCAAACATATATAATATTTGTAGTTAGTCAATGATAATATCAAGAAAGCAATATTTTTTACTTTGAAGCCATTTCAGCGACAGCGCCACATGAAGATGCAGGTTAAGGATGTGTGACACATCACATGATGTTTCACCAAATTCATAACTAAATATTGAAATTTTACATTATACCTAATGCATAAAAAAAAAATCATCAATGTTTTATTGCAAGATTCGATAGTGCAATTAATCTGAACGATTCATTCAATGATAAATATATCTAACCGATTATTGCAAACGTGTGACAAAGTCTTCAGATCAACGCCATTTTTAGGTAGTGTAAGTTGTTGTGTAGTGGAGGAAAGGTTGGGCCACGTAGTTACTTCATGGGAAAAGATTTAAATTCCGTTTCTACGTCATTATTATTCGGAATTATTCAATATTGTAAATATACATTGTACAGTGAAAAATGGTATGTATTTTGGTAACGTAATTTCATAAATAATTTGTCATTTGCTTCTGTATACCTGTTTTTACTATTTAACTATAGCGATAATGACGAACAATCACACCGCTAATTATTTTGTACTCCAATGAATGATTACTATAATTTATTTCTGATACAAATACTTACTTAATTTATACAGTATTTGATAATAAATTGTTTCGTTTTTTTCGTTTACTTTCTTCTTTTACTTTTGACAGCTGGCTAACTTATAAGGGCATGTGTTGTCAATAATGAACGATGTACATTGAAAAATGAAGTAAATATGACATACAATTATTTGTACGACGCCTTTTATATAAATGGTTTAGTGATACTGATAAGATATGTTATGCTCATATGATTAATGTGGGTTTCATTGCATTAGTTTTCACAGAATTTTTCTGATATCTTTAATCGATAGTAATATTAACCAATAATAATAATAGTATATGGACATAGATGTGACATTGTCTATCACTATCAGATATTGCTATTGTCAATTAACCATAATACTGATCAAAAATAATATTATTTTATTATAATCAATAAAAAGAGGTTATTGAAACTTGTATCAGTGAAGTTACAGTCAGCAAAGTATAAAATATACATCTTCAAACATGCTCACTATAGTATTTTAACCAAGTTTGTTTTGTTACTTTTTATTGCACATAACGTGATGTCATGCATATTTCATTTTAAATCATAAATATATATTTTCCTTTTTTCTAGCCATTGAGATTAGATATCAAGCGAAAACTGACTGCTAGGTCAGACAGAGTGAAGAGTGTGGATCTTCATCCTACAGAACCATGGATGCTCTGTTCATTGTATCAGGGAAATGTTAATATTTGGAATCATGAAACTCAGATGTTGGTCAAGACGTTTGAAGTATGCGACCTGCCAGTTCGTACAGCTAAGTTTGTGCCACGCAAAAATTGGGTTGTTACTGGTTCAGATGACATGCAAGTCAGAGTATTTAATTATAATACTTTGGAACGTGTGCATTCTTTTGAGGCACATAGTGACTATGTCAGATGCATTGCTGTGCATCCAACGCAACCATTCATATTAACAAGCAGTGGTATGTGTATTGATCATTATCTGTCACATTTTAACGTTACATGTGACTTACGTGTGCTTTTACTTATAGATTAATTTTTATTTTTTCTTATTAGATGACATGTTAATTAAGTTGTGGAATTGGGAGAAAGGTTGGATAGGACAACAGGTATTTGAAGGACATACACATTATGTAATGCAAGTAGTATTTAATCCAAAGGACAACAATACGTTTGCAAGCGCTTCATTAGACAGAACAGTAAAAGTTTGGCAGCTTGGATCTTCCACTGCCAATTTCACTTTAGACGGTCATGAGAAAGGCGTGAATTGTGTTGACTATTATCATGGTGGAGACAAACCATACTTAATATCAGGAGCAGATGATAATTATGTCAAAATTTGGGATTATCAAAATAAAACTTGTGTACAAACATTGGAGGGGCACACGCAAAATATTTGTGCTGTTTGCTTCCATCCGGAATTGCCCATCATTCTTACTGGTTCTGAAGATGGAACAGTTCGAATATGGCATGCTGGAACATATAGACTGGAATCTTCCCTTAATTATGGTTTTGAGAGAGTATGGACGATTGCTTGCTTACGGGGCTCGAACAATGTTGCAATTGGTTACGATGAGAGTAGTGTTATAGTAAAAGTTGGCAGAGAGGAACCCGCAGTCTCGATGGATTCACTAGGTGGCAAGATCGTCTGGGCAAAGCACAGTGAAATTCAGCAAGTAAACTTGAAAGCTCTAGGAGAGGAAACACAAGATGGAGAGAGGCTTCCATTAGCTGTGAAAGACATGGGTGCCTGTGAAATCTATCCACAAACTATCCAGCACAATCCAAATGGAAGATTTCTGGTGGTTTGTGGAGATGGAGAGTATATCATTTACACGTCTATGGCTCTAAGAAATAAAGCGTTTGGTCAAGCATCGGAATTCATCTGGGCAGCTGATACAAATCAGTATGCTGTCAGAGAAAGCAACACCACTGTTAAAGTCTTCAAGAACTTTAAAGAAAAGAAAAGCTTTAAGCCTGATTTTGGTGCTGATGGTAAATATAATAATTATTATTCTTCAGGTTGTTGTACTGGTTACTTTTTAACTATTTTTATCCTACAGGTATTTTTGGTGGATTTTTACTGGGCGTTTCTTCCGGATCTGGTCTATCATTCTTCGACTGGGAAATGCTAAAATTAATTCGTCGTATAGACATTCAACCTACACATGTCTATTGGGCCGAAAATGGCTCTTTGGTAGCGTTAGCCACGTCCGATCAATATTTTATTTTGAAATACCATGCCGACGCCGTTGCAAACGCCTCAGAAAATTCAGAAGATATTGAAGATGCTTTTGAGGTTTGTCATTTCATCATTGACACGTACACGATGAAAGTAATAACATTTTAAACACTTTTGACATAATTTAGATGGTAGCAGAAATGAGTGAAGTTGTGAAAACTGGACTCTGGGTCGGCGACTGCTTCATTTACACAAACAGCGTAAATCGAATAAACTATTTCGTCGGTGGAGAAGTTGTGACCGTGTCACACTTAGATAGACCAATGTACCTTCTTGGATATGTCCCGAGAGATAACAGATTGTATCTGTGCGACAAGGAACTGTCAGTTGTCTCGTATTCGTTATTGTTATCTGTATTAGAATACCAGACTGCTGTTATGCGAAAAGATTTCGAAACAGCAGACAGAGTTCTTCCCACGGTCCCCAAGGAACATCGTACGCGTGTGGCACATTTCTTAGAGAAGCAGGTTCGTATTATTAAAATGACCTTTTATTTAATACACGATTTATCTGAAAAATTAACATTGAAAATACTGTAGGGTTTCAAAGAACAAGCATTGGCTGTATCTACGGATCCAGAGCACAGGTTCGAGTTGGCTTTAGCGTTGGGAGATCTCGTGACGGCGCACTCGCTTGCCAAAGAAGCGAACAGCCAGCAAAAGTGGCGACAATTGGCATCTCTCGCCACGCAGAAAGGGAAATTGTGCTTGGCGCAAGAATGTTTACATCAGGCGCAAGACTTCGGCGGACTCCTATTACTTGCCACGAGTACAGGAAACGCGAGCATGATTCAGAAATTAGGCACAGACGCCGACGATACAGGCAAGAACAATATCTCTTTCTTGTCGTACTTCATCCTTGGAGACTTGGACAAATGTCTAGACATTCTCATAAAGACGGACAGAACTCCAGAGGCTGCGTTCTTTGCGAGAACGTATGCTCCTAGTAAAATTTCGTCCATCGTGAAACTGTGGAAAGAAAAACTGTCGACTGTAAGCAAGAAAGCCGGACAGAGTTTGGCCGATCCTGAACAGTACGAAAATCTGTTCCCTGGATACAGAGAAGCGTTGAAGGTGGAACAGTTCCTCAGAGAAGAGAGTAAAAAGAAAATTCCAGCGTCTGCCTTCCCGAACGTGCAAGTAAGGAAGTCAATAATTTGGGACACGAGTAAAACGCAGGATGCATGCAATTTATGAATTTTAATTCAATTTTATATGACTGTTGCAGCCTAACGTTGAACGAAAACCATTCGAAGAAATGCTAGCAGCTGAACAGGCAAATCGTTTCAGCTATAAAGTAGTAACAAGCACTACCGACGAGATAGGAGAATCGACCGAGATTCTAACAGAGAGGCTACAGGATCTTGATATTGGTAAGATCATTTCATCATCCACGGGGAAGTCTGATCTACCGGAGAAGATCATGAAGACAACCAGCAGCTCCAGGCCATTAACCGTGGACGAAGACGATCTCGATCTCGATCTTGAAATCGATGACACTATAGATACTACTGTAAGTCCATTGTGTTACTACCAATACGTGTTTCTTCTATTCGTTTTCCTTTTTTCATGCAACATCTTTTATCTTGTGCATGCTGTCCGTATATAAGTGCTTCTACCTAGACAAAGTAAGTGTACGTGCACAGAAGTACATTTACTTCTTCTTTACTTATTTTACATGCGATTTAGTTGCGTTGCGAAGTGGGAGTTATTTCAATTATGAAGATCATGAAAAAAAAAAAAAAACGGTAGGTAGGTGAATCGAGGTCAAACACAGCAGCCTAACAAGGGATGAGAGGAACAAAAGGAGAGTAACTAGACGATGTCTTAATACCCTTAAATACGGACGCGTAATTCTAGAAGGGTATTACATTACTAAAACAGTCTGAAACCAAGCGTGGCACGCACACGCGCGTCTGACTGTGAAACGATATCTGTGTGGGTGGCAATATATCGATCTTGACCAATGTATGTGAACACGTTCCACCTATCGAGTAGAACGAACACCATGTTAAATAAAGCAAAGAAAAGCAAAACATGCATGCAAAAATAAAAAGAAGAAAGAAACCGTAGCAGGTAACGTGAAAGTGGAGGTTTTCATGCCTTTCGTTTCAAGATAAAAATCCGATAGCTATATTTTAAGACGTTTATATTTTTTTTTTTTTTTCGTGTAATTTTTCCTAAACAGTGATTCTTCGATCATCAGAGAACGATGAAGGAGCTACGGGGCTCAAAGTTTATTGACTTTGCGCCAGTCACGGTTCATTCTCTTTACAGCCTTATTGCCATAACATTAGTGTACGGTGTACAGAATCCCTCTTTGTGTACCCTTTCCTTCAATTATACTGCTTTTTCACGCTTTTACACAGTAAATATTTCTTTCACAGAAATTATCATATATTCCTATCATACAGTATCTATTGTCTGTTGAGCTAATAGAGACTAATGGTAAAAAAAAAAAAAGAATTACAAAGCAATAGTTTCTAAATTGTAGACTTTTTCTAGATTCTTTTCTTTTTTACCATTTGGATGCTCTATCGATAAAAAATGAATGGCAGTGGATGAAAAATATATTTTCTGTTTCAGGGTGTGAGTCTTGATGATGACCTCCTTGAAGAAGATTAGCCCGTCGATTGGAAGATAAACAATACGTGTATTTCACACGTACAATTTCCATTCTCCCGTCAATCATTCCCCACGAGTCGACCAGAGTCGTTTAGAATCAAGTATTAAAAAAAAAAAGAAAAGAAACCGTCGAAGAATATTCTTGTGCGCGAGTGTTTTTATCATGCACAATATTCAGCCTGTGCACGCAGACTTTATCCATGTACCGAGAATTATATATATTGTAATATAACAAAACGTTCACATAACGTTTCCACCTGTTTCTTTCCGTAGCCATCGTTTCCGATCCTGAGGTACCTTTTTTCTTTTTTATTGACCCTTGGGAACTTAGAAAATTTACAAGGTTACATGTTCATACAACAAAGTGATTCAATAAAATTTAATCTTTATTTCATTTTGCAGATAAACACTCTTATGGCTTCTTATCATTCTAAGGAAATAAGAAAAAAAGAAAAATATACAACGAAAATATTTCTGACCTAGAAATTAACTCACAATAAACCTTCAATTCATTCTCACAGCAAATAACATCCCAATGAAAAACGAAGAATGATTTGTCGATCTCTCCATATCTCCTTTCAATGATGTCATCATCATCATCCACATTTCCCATGCTGAGCAAACTTTCCATTAAAGGATCCTAAAAATAATACAAACTTCATAAGCGAGGAACACGTTAACTCTCTTTGAAAAACCGTACGTGTCGTCGGTCACTGTAGAAAGAGAGAGAGATACATTTTGCGCGACTGGTACGTGCTCCGACGTCCCCCCAGCATAACATGTGCTCGAGGAAGGCGCTAACTATCGTATTCCATCTCTATTTTCATTGTGTGGCGCTTGAACCTTACTGATTCGTTTGCAAGACTGTTCGCAGATTCTGAAGGAGGCATAGAGGCGAGGGGAATGTAGAAAGAAATAGCAAAATCTATGGAGCGTTTAATGATTTGAAGAAATCGTTGAAAAGAAATTGGAACAATTTTGAAAAAACGGAAGTAGGACGAATGGAACGAAAAATTGGAACTACCGTAACCTCTTTTCGTTTAGAAAGCTTATATTTGTCTGCGTGCCTTTTTGTATTTTTATTTTTTTTTTTTTTTTTTTTTTTTTATGGAAGGCACATTGAGGAACTGCGTGTCTGGATAACAAGAGAAGGCCACGAGGACGGATTAATCGCGTGTAAATTTACGCGAGACCGGGGAAGTCGGTGCAATAGGCTGAAAAACGATGGAGTAGTAGGTGGAGACAGAGAAGGACGAGGGAGTCGAGCGGAAAGATAGCCGCCGCGCGCGTCGTCTCCAAAATAGAATCGGCTTCGTTGACACTCTGCTACAAATTGTTCGCGTCGTTATGCTCTTTGTAAAGAACCCAAGCGCTCCTTCTTTCTCCCTGGCTGCTCGCCGTTGGAATACTTGGCGATTTTTACGTTCCGATCTCTGTCCTTTTGACTAATCGACCATTCCGACCGTTGGAAATAAATAAATTACTAAAATATTACAAAAGTAATCAGGCACAGATTAGGGTGAGAAATTATTTTTATTGATTGTTTGATTTTTATATCAAAGAACCGCTTTTTTAATATAAAGGTTGAAGAAAAGAACAATCTGAGAGATTCAGAGACATAACTTTTTGAAAATAGATATAATAAATTCTCGGCATTGTAAAGAAATATCGAATATTTTGTAATATTAATTTAACTTGTCTGCAATTGTGTTCAAATCTTCCACAGAATAATGAAAGCGCATATCTTTCTCTGTAAAATTTGACTTGATAAATAGTTGTGTTTTTCACCGGTGGCTTTTACATTTATTTATTCTTTTTGAGCTACAAATGATATCGGTTCAGTTAGGTCAAGTGGTCGAGTGTCTAGAATATAATTAACTGATTTTAGGTGACATCCCGTGGAGTAAATGGACCGCGTAACATCAGCCCTCCTTTACAACCAGTGTCGCTGAAAATTTATTGCCATCCGTTCCGTGCGAGGATTACCAGAACTCGGTCGAACGATATCTGACACACTCTCCCCCGTTTCGTCCAGTTAAATCCACTCTAACGACTGCGTAAACGAGCCGGGTAATTCTTAAGGCGGAGCCAAATATAGACCGGCAAAAATCATTCCAATAAGATTCGACGTTCCCTTTCTTTGCTCATTCGTTCACAGAATAAAGACTTGAAAGAAGGACGAAGATTCATATTATCCAATACCCTTTGGGATTTCTCCTGATGTCCCTTTCCATAGGAACACAATGAATAAATCTGATTTCAACGAGTGAACGAATTAAGAATAAGTTTGAAATTAAATAATAATTGGTATGTTCATCTTCATCTATTCCTGCAATGTTCCATTGTTCCTGATTTCAAACACTAAACCCTGAACCTGATTCTGGTGAGTTCATAAATTAAAAAAATGCATTTACAAATTAAATGAATCTCAGTATGATGATATATTCGCTCTGACTTTCCTTTTTCCTCTAGCTTTTCCACTCTTCCTGATCTACCCTTCGTCACCGATTATCAATTATTATTGGAGGATTACACTCACTGTTAATATAAAATGATAGTGATGTTAGTTAATGATATGAAGACTCGAATAATTTAACTGGCACCAAGAGGCAACAAGCGTTTCCTTCGTCGCACGTGCGTGGAAGAGGCCGTGAAGCTGCTAATAGTCGCCTAAATGGTCGACACGCTTGCTCTGGCTGTCGCTATATGTCACCTCCGCCCTCTATTTACACGCCACGGGCGATGCACGTGCGTGTGAATCCCGACGCGACGAAAACGAAGGAATTCCCGGCTGTCTTCGACTGCCTGCAACATTACCCCCTCATTTGAACGCCTTAAAAAATGCAACCGGATGAACTCTTAGGTTCATCCCTCCCTTTGGTTTTACTAATTTTCTAAGCTAAGTCCAAGTTGTAGCCAAACCTCGTACCATTGCACATTTAAAAATTTACTTTTCTTTTTTATAACATAGTTTCTACAAAAGACTAGTTTCGCAAAATCAAATCCTTGAACATGCAATATGCTCTGCGCCTTAAAACTAGTATTTTTGAATTCTACTCCTGATTCTATGTTTAAAAAAAAAAAACTACAAATTCCTTAAATGAAATTCAACTTAAGTCGTTTAAGTCTATTTAGTTAGTAGGTGTCAGATGCAATTCTTATCCTGTCAATTGTAAAATGAAAAAAATTATTTGCCTTTTTAATTGTCAGTTCACTGGGCTGACTCAATGAGAAACAATGGGAAACTACATGGTGGTTGTATCCCATTGTAAAGCGCCGCGGCCACATCTCTGTAATCTGAGCCTGCAGAGAAACACCACGAATGATTTACCTGACTCCCAGTGGATTCGTTCCGCAAGGAGGGGAACCGCCGATGATTAACGCCAGTGTTTGCTTATAGAGACTGCTTGCGTGAACCGAACAGTAGCCGACGTTTATGTTTCGAGTTTCTCGTAAGATTTAGCTATTGTATACGTTCTTTTTTCATCCTGGACAGATAGATTCCTTATTATTTCATTTCCTTGGAGACACCATTTTCTTTATAGCACCTATAAAATGTATAGAAATGAAAAGGTTAGACTCTATCTCCTATGGTAGATAAAGCCTCCCTACCTTTTAGCCTCACCTGTCTCCATCAACCAATGAGAATGTAGGTATCTATCTGTCCTCGTAAAGGTTCTTTCTACCTGTCCCTTCCAACCAATGGCAGAGTAAGAATAATACTGACCCTCCCTCATATTGCCATAGTAATGAAATATATATTCTTCTTCAAAATATAGGAATAAAAAGTTTTTGTCAGACGAAAGTTGTTTCGAGGGAAAATTTAGGACTTGCACAGGATTGGAAATTTCAATTGAATTATTATAATGATCTTAAATATTTTATTTACTTCACTCTTAAGTATATAAAGATTATATGAAAGAAATTATGTCACTAATGTTAGAAATATTGTTGCAGTAGCCAATCAGTTTATCATTTGGAATGATTTATCTTAAATGGTGAAGAAATTGCAGAACAGAATACAAAAGACAGAAATGGATAATACAAAATTCTAAAAGGAAAATGGTACTTATGAGAACCCTGATGAACGATATGAAAGTATAATGATGCAAGTGGGAAGATCTCTGTCCATTCCATTCATGCCAAGCGTGCTCTTTTCCATCGGGCAAGCAAGATTTATTTTGAGGCAGGCGTAGAGAAGGGACGTGGTCGTACGATCGATTTCCAGACGAAAAATAAAGTGCACGTGCTATTCCTGCGCTGATGCACGTACGGTGTTGACTGGCCGTGCACGACCAGCCTCTCTTTTACGAAGAATATTAAAGCTCGGCTGCGCGTACCGTGTTTGTAAAACATCCTCGTCCACGCAAACATCAACCATTGCTAGCCATTGGCTACTTTTCCCTCTTCCGCTCTTTTTCTCATTTTGCTAGGGATATTCTGAGCCCACAGGCTCGTACTGAATCACAGGAAGCGAATATACTTTTGTTCTGAATATCGAATAGAAATAGAACCATCATATAGAGATGGATGATACATTTCTTAGCCTTTTCTTTTCATAGAATTATGTACTATGAATTGAAAAACACGATCCGTGACTTGTAGGATTAGATCATATATAGAAGATACTTTTTATAATTATAATAAGTAATTTTATAATAAGAAAATTTTTTTTCATATAATTGTATTATTGAATATTACAGGATTAAAAGTTATAAAATTGGAGTTATATTTGATTTAGAATAGAGTATTATAGTGAAAGGTAAATGACGATTATTGACGGTACTAGACGATAAATAATAGTGATTTATTTTTGACTTTCCATCTAATTACAGGAGCTGCCACGTGTGTCCAGAATTCTTGGAATAATTCACAGTTAGTTAATCAAACTACTTAGTACGCTTAGATATGTACACCGACGAATAGTCTTTCAGAGAAACTGCTTTTTTTTCCTTCATTTTCTATTACGTTATGCGACCTACATGTTTAGATATACATTTATCTTTTGCTTCTACATGGACCTAGTTACTCATATATGTATATAAAACAAAACATCCTCGAGTGCCTTCTTGTATCACGGATGCGCCTTAAACTACGCGTTAATCATTGACCCTGGATCAGTGACCCTCGCAAATTCGTTTCCATCTTTTGTAGAAACCAATTCACGAGGCGTCTCGCTTAAATATCGAATACTGTGCAGCAGTCGAAAACATACGAGGACAGGGGTGCAACGTTCATCGTTTCGAATTGAAGACTTTTCACACTTGTTTGGCTCAGAATTATCACTACTACTCTGATCAACTCTGATTCGTCACCATGGATCCCACAAGGATTTCCAGTAAAGGGAAACACACTTTAACATTCCTATTCTTCTCGCTTACCGCTTCGTTCGGATGAAGATCAGCCAAATTAACGTCGTTGAAGCGACGCACGATGATCCTTCGGGATAAGACTCTCAGCTTGTGACAACGATGCAAACGGTGAATCGATTCACATGAAGCACTTGGACCGAGACTGAAACTCCATTGGCGCGAATCCAGTCGTAGAAACTGCTGTTGGAGTTGTAGATCCCATCATTCCTGAAGGAACACCCATGCCACCAACGCTGGTGCTAGATACTGCCACGGTTCCCGGTTCTTCCTTCACATTTACCACTGGAACAAAAAGAACGACACTTGGATCCGTTCATTCTTTTTGAAAATGTGCATCTTCAAATTCTCCATGAGTATATAAAAATCTGCAACGATCATGGTTGCTTAATGTCATCGATAAATTAAAATGCAAAAGCAAAATTCTATTACTTTCAGGCCAGTAGCACCTGGTAGGCACGGTTTCTTGAGTCATGGCGGCGTCATGCCTCCTGGCGAAGCTACTGCCAAAGGTACCACTGCCCATAGAACCTGGGGAACTTGTGGTCCCACCTGGAACATCCAAGTAATTGCCTTGAAACGCTTTGCCTGGTCGTCGAGTATTTTGCCAAATCAAATACTAGAAACCTGCTGATCAGAGGAGAGACTCACTTAATGAGGTGCCTAATTGACTGTAACCATTCATCGTTGGTATCTGCATGGACTGCATTGGTTGTAACTGTGGCTGGAGCTGCAGACAAAGTGGGAACTTTTACTTTTACTTTTTGAATAAAGAAGAGTGTGAAACTTGTTAAGAACTTGTTACTTACTGATTGGCAGTGGCTATAGGAAAGCTGAGACTGCTGAAGACTCCAAGCACTGTAATCACAAGTAGAAATTGTTTTTTTTAAATCTAATGCTTGATTTTTGGATGAAGAAACTTTAAGATAATCAGTAATAAATAATGGAGAAACTTCGAAATAATTAATAATGAACAAATTTTGAGATAATTAATGGTACCTAGTGTCGTATCTGGTATACGTAGATGGAGCATAAGATGGCGGAGAATGACCAAACAAGTTTCTAGGACCTAAATGGACGTGTGTTGGAGAGAAAGGATCACCAAATAATGGCTTATGATACGGTGCATTTCTGTATGGCCGTTTCATGCGTCTACGCCTTCTGTAGTTACCATTTTCAAACATATCCGCGTACTGTGGATCTATAAATAGACGTTACATCGAATGAGTCTAAAAATCTACTTTAAAATATAAAATCAACTAGTTTAAACCTGTGATCCAACATGTCACAAAAAAATTTTGAGATATAATATATTTGTATAAATATATTTTACAGAGTAATAATAAACATGAAATATCTGCGTCAGAATTAACTTGGCATTCGCCAGCAGTTTGATTGCAAAAGTTAATAAACTAAAAAAATTTGTCATTTATTTAATAATTATTTTATTTTTTATTATAATTTCCTTTTTTTTTTTTTAATAGATTAAAGCTATGAAAAATGTTCACTAACCAAGTGTCCAGAAATTTCCTTTTCTCTCACCGCCTCCGTCACGAGGCACCTTCACGAAACACTCGTTCAAGGACAGATTATGCCTGATAGAATTCTGCCAACCCTTCTTGTTCTTCTGGAAATATGGAAACCTGGTGGTGATGTAAGCATAAATCTCGCTTAAGGTTGCCCTCTTCTGAGCGCTGTGTTGAATCGCCATAGCAATCAAGGCGACGTAACTGTACGGAGGCTTCTTGCTGGCGGAATCATTGCTACCATTCCCATTTCCGGTTCCAGTAGCCGCGGAGGAACCATCTGCTACTGTGGTTGGCGTTGAGGGTGTCGACGGTGTCGAGGGATTGCTGTTGGTGGTACTGTGAAGAGCTCCGGTCGGGGATGATCCTTTTTCATCGAGGTGGTGATGAGCGGAACCAGTAGAATGCATAGACACCGCAGAACTCGGACTGTGTAGATTATGGTGAGAATGATGATGAGCGAGGGAGGCGTGATGTGATGTCAGCCCTCTTGCAAGACTCATCGACGAGTCCAGCTCCTTTGACACACCGACGCAGCCATTCTGCATCTCTGACACGAAGCTGCTCACTGTAAGTGTTAAAAAAAAATATCGTTTATAATATCATACCTGAAGAGGACGAAGAAGAGGAGATGAGGAGATGGATAATATTTCACGTAATTTTCTGAATAGTCAAGTCGAGAGTTCATTGGAGAAGGAAAGGTTAGATGGATTTCAATTCGAGACACGGCCTGTCTCCAAGAAATTGGACAATGGGACTGGCGTCGATCGATCTACACGCTGGCGCGACTTCCAAGAAATCTCAGCCAGGGTAAAACAATTGGACCTTTGAAAAGGAATTCGCTGGGCGACACACGAGCCTCAACGATAAACGTTGTTTAGAGAAATGATCATCTAAAGTGTACTGGGTGCCCTTGAGTGAAACTGCGTCATTGTTTTTCCACCATAGGTACAAATTTATGTCCACTGTTAACTATTGGCAGGAACCTTGATACCGCGTACACCGCGTTACATTTATCATTATATAAATCATATCATCGTATAATTCAATAGTTTATTTATAATTCAGTTCCTTTTTTTTTTTTTCTTTTCTAAAAGTGGTAAATGAATATGATTGGGTATCAAAAGCCTTAGAGCGATGGAAGGAAATAAGTGGAAAACACGGAGACATGAGTCAGAAAAGGAGTGCGTACGTGCATGGCGTCGAATATTCACCGGTGCCCCGCGGCACATGTAACTGGAACTGTAACTGGACACCGATAAGTTAAGCACGCCGCACTTGCACAACAGAGAGGGAAAAACGAGAAGCTTGGAACAAAAGGAAAAACAGCGTCCGGAATTGAATTTTCGCAAATTCAGTGGGATCGGTTTCAAGGAGAGAAAGAGCGAAGAATTGAATATACGAAATTAAGTTAAAAAGTAGTTTGTTTAATTTACTCTGGCCCGTTGTAGCCTGCAGTCAATGATCGATTACATTGTTATCAATCAGAGCCACTAGGAACGGAACATCTATTCCCAGGCTACGCGAATCCAGGCAAACATGATATCCCACTAACGTAGAGCTCCGGGGTATATGATTTTCAGCGCAGAGCAAGCTTCTTCGTCCAGGACACAATGATGTTTTCATAGCAGGTACTTGGTAATACATTTTCTACTGTATCATTCGCGTGATCAGATATTTTAGCCATTTCATTAATTGAACGTGCATTCGAAGAAAAAGAAACTGGAAGAAGGTAATTAACTCATCGATGGCTAAAGTTGTGTTAATGCAATGTTCTTTCCTAGTCAATTCAAATTACTGAATTCACGTTGCAATAATAAATAGGAATTTCATAATTACATTTATAAAAATTTGAAGAAACCCAAATGAACTATATGTTCAAATTATAAAAATTCTTTTTGCACGTGAGTAATAGTAGTATGTATGTATTCTTTTACGTTTTTTAGAATTTGAGGAAACTTAATTTTTAATAATATTCACACAACTTTTACACATTATTCGACTGCCTGATTCTTGATAAGTAAAAAAGCACTGAGATGGATCACTGAGGAACATACTTATGCATACTTATATCTGTTATCATCTTGAGGACTCCAGATTAAACATCATCTTTTACAGATCACGTGCCCCAAGTTCGACAAGCGATATCGACCTATGGAGAGTCTATCTAACATATTTACACAGGCTCGTGGACTTCTATGTATGCACTTCCAAGGTGCACAAACGAGCAACGAGATTGCGATAACGTTTGCCAACACACCTGACTGCAACTGGAGATCCCCTGCTACGCGACACCTACGAGGAGACCACATCTGCTCTCGTCACGGGATCCCTTGTTTCATAGTCGTCTACGACAGACAATCGTAGAAAACAATCGAGTAGAAAACACTGGGCATAGAAAAGAAATTGAAGAACAATTTCCCTAACCTATGCTAAAAAATGATATGTGACTGGCAGTGATATATCATGTAAGTAGTTCGCTGTACGAAGCAGAACATGTTTCGCAATGGGGTATATGCAGAAAAATGCAGCTGTTGTGAAAACCCGTGACGTAACTGAACTTGCGAAAATTGCTGGCCTTCGTCGAAGTATGTTTGTAACGATGATTTAACGACGTCTGCAGATTTAGGAAACGAGTTCATGAGTTCTTGGAAAATCGGTAATTCATTATATAGAGGTCATGAATCAGTCACGTTTATACTGATCATAGGTACCTACGAATACATATTTGTATGTCTCAGTCATTGTCACTAAAGTCACTAAAATCAGTACTAAATAAATTGACCAAATCATTCATCTGGGCAAAACAGAGTACTGATTCTATAAAGAAGAGAACGAGAGATAGAAAAAAAGAAGAAAAGATAGATGATACGGATCGATTAGACTGAAGCAAATGCTCGAGATCCTCGAGACAAAGGTCGTTGTCGCACTGAAAATCGTGGCATTCGCATTCCTGAAATGCTGCGGGTTCCGTGAGGAATCGGCGCCGATAAGCGAAATACAATACGCCGTGACATCACGCTGCGAATCGCACGTCTTTGTTCTCGTCCACGCCACGTCTTTCTCCTTACTCTTTGACCAAGTTGACCTATACTCTAATACCAAAAAAGAAAACTTTTGCTACACCTCTTAAACTTACTCTTTAATGTGTAAGTAAACATTTACTCTTTTAATATGTAGAAAGAAAGTATCATGTGTATTCGAATTATACAAGGGAAAAATTACATATACAGATATCTTCCTTCATTCTGAATAAAATTCTTTGCTAATTAATGAGTTAATTGTAACGTAGCAGTAACATGATCATTAGTAAGGTGAAAGTCATACTCTTCTAATATCAAGTATCACGGCGATTATAGCAAGCTAGGACAAGCATTAGAGGGCGTCAGGGCACGTGTTCAATGATCCAGCTAATAGGGGGATCCCATTGAAGTAGCTACTCCCACTATGAACAGGCACGTGTCTCTTATTGTAATACCATCAACTTCAAAACATATTTTATAAACTTATAACGTAACAATATTTCAGATTGAAGTATCAAGTTTCAAGTGAACTTACTAGGGCAACTAGTCTTATCATTCCATGGAAAGGATGCAATAGCCTACAGTATGCTTTTCCAGAATTCTTTGAGAAAGATCTTGAAAAGATAGTCATTGATTTGAACTTTTCAAGAATTGGATATAACATCAAAAATATATTGTACTAGGTCAAAAATAATACGAATTCCGAGGATACAAAGAAAACTCAAGAATAACAAGGGAAATCAGAAGACAAAAGATCGAGATGAGAGATTAACTCATCTTGTGGCATATATCTCTTGCGTGGGGCAATCGTTAATCTAGTCCTTACGACATCTTTGTCAATATCTTCTTCTTACTAACACCGGAATTGCGTATGGAATTTGATCTCTTTTTTTTAAACTGTTCTTTCCTTTATATATTTTTGTCATCCTTCTCTTCTTATTCCTTCTTCACTGTCTTTTTCTTAGGGATACTTTATACAAAGAAATGAAAGTACTTAAGGTGTAATAAAATTTAATCCGATAAATACTAAAATTAGATGATTGAAAAGTACACACAATGATATTTATTTCTAACCACATGGTGTAAGGAAAGAAAGGTTACTACCTTGATTTATAATGATGACTTTTCTCATTGGCAATGTAAGGAATCCCCCTGTTCAACAACCTTGTATCATCAACCTGTCACGTTATCATGTTTACAGCAAGTATACGTGTTTTGCAGAGGAAAATCTGCTCTAGATCCAGCCGAAAACAGACGTTGACGATTACCTAACGAGAGCTGAGCGATAATATGTATTCAGGGGGCCCGACTGTGCCTCTCTACCACTTCTTGGTTCGTCATCGAGCATTTATCTCGAATATTCTTTCTCGCGATGCTTTTACAATCGACTACCCGTCATTCCGATCGGTTTTATCATTTCAGAGGGTCCAGAAGACGGGTCGATAAGGAAATCAAGTACAAACTGTACAAGTCCTACTTCGTTATCTGCTCTGAAAGTTTTGACATTACGCGATGCTGCTCAACATGATTAACTGAATTCGAGGTGTGATGTTGAACGTGAACCGTCCGATTGGTCAAGTTTATGCAAGGGCTCGACGAAAATTCTGCATCCACGTGATCATTGTGAACGCTCGCGATTCGCTTATCAATTGAAGATTAATCCAGAGCCGTACCCTTGTTTACTACAGATCTATTTTAACTCGAGTACGCGCGAAGATATTACGTTCACGGCCTGATTCTGATTTCAGAATAAATAAACAGGGTCACGTTATCGACGCCCAATCCACTAATTTTTGGTTGAAAATCGCCAAGGATCTTGAACCGATCCCCATAGGGTAAGATAAATTGCTATATTTAGAGAAGCAAGTGTTACCACAGTGTACAGTCACGGTGAGCCGACGCACCAACGACGTTTCGTATCTTATTTTCTTGTAACTGAAAGACTCTAAAGAAGTTAAACTACGATCCCTATAAGCTATAATCGGACCACTAATTTAAGCGTTCAGCATAATTAAACGTGTCAACTTCCCCGTGGAGCCTTATCGGGGAGACTTTATTAACTCCGATAAATTTGCACGCATGATCGTGCCGTAATAAATTAGGTAATGCACCACCTAAATAGATACGTACATTTATTAACATTTGTGCCTATAATAAAAATATTTTCGAACTTTTTAAGGTAACCATTGTTCACCGCAGTTGCGGAGATATTAATCGAAACAATAGTCTGATACAATAGAGAAGATGTTCAAAGCAAAATTAAGATGGCGGAAGAGACCAAGAAGATTTCGAATTTGAAGAAGTAATTAGAAACGCTTTCGTACAAATTCCTCTATTGAGATACTATTTAAATAGAATAAAATGTTTCTTACAGTGAAACGTAAGAAGTAAATAGTTGCACAGTTCGCGGTGAGGTTCGTAAAAACGCCGCCGTTGTGTGGATCAAGTGCATTACTGGAATGGCCGACATTCCCGGATTAGCGACCATAATTCTCGGCGAAAGCACTCGAAGCAGTTCTCCCTGATTCCAAAAAAAAAAAAAAAAAAA
>CAJDYZ010009468.1:26726-37878 GCA_903986555.1 Heterotrigona itama
ATAAGAATTTTTAAATTTGTACAAATTATTGGAGCTAATAGACCGGCAGTTATTTCTTTTTTATTTTGGAAGGACAGAATTTAGAGAACCAACGAGATGCGTTTAAATATTCTGATGAAGTTTCTGAGAGCCAGTTTCTTTTCACGACATCGCTATCGGAATCAAAATCTCCAGACAAATAAACAGCGACCAAGTTCTCAGCCATTGATCGTAAGCAATATAAATACTTGCTTCCTACGTGATGTAGGTACCATTCTAAGAAATGGGCCAGTGATACGTGCCATTGATTACGTAATATGAGGCTACGTAATTTAGGCAGGCAATTGATAACGACTAGAGAACGGAAAGGCTTACATTTCTTGAATCCTGCCGCTGAATCATTCAAGATACTTACCTAAGTTTAACTTTAAATTATACACTGTAATTAATTATTAATTTATAACTTAATTTATTTAGAACATATCCGAAGTTTAAGATTATCAAAACAGTAAAAGACATTATATTAACTATTAGAAACACTGATGTGAATTGTTCGTATCATGTTATATTTTAAATTTTGAAGCTGTTATTCCTCTTTCTTAGAATTAATATACTAATACTAGTTTCCTAAAACTCTTTTCTCAAGTTTCTCAGTTTCTTGTACTAATTTTTCTTTATTATTGAATTTCATTTTTTGCAGACAATTTCTAGGAATAATAATGAAAAAAATGAAGATCCAATAAACATCCAGCATCAAATAAGCTATCCCTTTACTAATCTTCCGCGAAATTCGTTAAGGGATAAACCGAAATAGTTAAGGGATAAACTTTTTTCAACACTAAAAGAATAAGAATTGAAGGAGTAGGAATTAACTAAAATCCTTCATGAAAAATATATCGTGCATCATACATCAGGCATCCATCCTTCTATGAATCTGCGTTTAATGGAAGAATATTCATCTTTCATTATGTTTGACACAATTCCATTATATGATTTACACTTACATTCTTGTGCACGACAATACTTATTGATACACTGAATCATCATTCAGATAAGAAATTTGAACGAATAGTTGAAATTTCCTATGTGAAAAATGAAGAAGAGAAACGACAGCCGGATATTTTTCAATTGGTGATAACGGATTGTTGATCGAAGACTAAGACTCACCAGGCTGGATGTTGTCACTGTAACAGTGTATTGTTAGAGCAGTACAATGAGCGTGTTTAACAATACCGACGGCCGATCCGGCCGATTGTTTCCTCGCCTTTTAACGTTACTATTGCCATTAGCCGCGGTGATTGCGATTAATTCGCTACTAAAACAACGTGCGCTTTGCCTGTCCAATTATTGTCACGTGCACGATACTCTATTACAAACGTACCGATCGTATCGAAAAGAATATTACCGAGTCTCCAAATAATTTGTTATTTACAAATTATTTTCAACTGGACCATTCTAATTCCTTTATCGTTATCCTAGATCATTATGAGCGAAGAGTAAGATGATTATTTTTGCTATCATACAGTTGTTGGAAACTATAAAAATTCTTGTCATTCGTAACGGGTCACGCTTGTAAAGGAACGATAAATTATTAGGAAATACAATCCCCCGAACCCTTTAAAAATTATGGCTGACCCAACGAGCGCAAGGAAACATGAAAAAGAAGGGAGCTCTTGTTTTGATTAGAGAATGTCAAAGCAAACTGACTCCGCAGCATTGGCCTGCCCTTTCTTTCAGTCTCTCCCTACCAATTTTATTGGCTTTTTATGGTGGCTTGTCGTGACTGCTCGTGGTCACGTTCTACAGTTTGGGATACGTTCAATGCATTGTGAACGAACATCATGGTTGTAGCCTCTTAGCTTGGCAAGAACGGTATACAACCGTAGGATTATTGAATTCTTTCTTTCTTATTAATTAAAGAAAGCGTCTCGCTTTACTTAGAGATAATACATCACAATACTATATAATATACTAATACTATATAATATAATATACAATACAGTAATACATATACAATACAAACTATTCATAATAATAATGAACTTACAAACATTATAAAATATACTGTGCTATGAAAACATAATTTATAATTTTTTGATTAATCAATTGTACCATATAATTGTACCATATAATTTATGTATCTTACAATTACTTATAAACTTAACTTGAATGTAAAGTAAATGTCTAATAGTTATTTAAAGGAATTGTACAGGATAACATTTGTGAATATGAAGATTTTTTCATAGAAACAATCATATAAATTCTATTGGGGCCGTAAAAATTCCGCTGTGCCATTGCAACTTGTATCTTTTGTTACTTATAAGTTACCCTGTATAGGTCAAATATAGATAGAGCGACAAGTAAAAATTTGGCAAACAAAAAAAAAGAAGAGAAATTCCTGTAAATCATTGCAACTGCACTTGCAATGAATCATGCAATTCTTTATCATGATTGCTCGTGATTCCTTGGAAGTCGATAATGCAGTTGATCTACAGAAACGAGATTCTGTTCATTTAGCACCACCCGACGATAGCCACGAGTACTAAATGATAACCGGTTCTCAACCGAGTATTTCGTAACCTATAGGAGCAGAAGACCAAGTTCAAGAAAACTAGTGGCCACTTTGTTATTCGCTTGGATTAACGAAGGAGGAAGTCAAAATTTCGTAATGGATGACAATGATCAAGACCATTTAATCGAGGACGATTATTACACGTTCTTAAACATCCCGAAAAACGTAAGTTATCGAGTCATTTCGAATTGCAAATTCGTTTTTCTCTAGTCTAGGCTAAAGATCAATTTCTCCACCTCCACGTGACACACTATATTCCTTGGTATCTGATGTAACCGAGCTTCTTTGAGCAACGCAATATAAAGTTACTTCTCCAAGATGTTTTTAAACCGTACCACACACTTGTTCATTTTGTTAAATAATTTTTACCAAACAATAATTTTGTTTAGTCATTTTCTGATGTAGACTGAGCACTAGACAGAGAAACATGCAATTCAAGATTTCATTAAGATTTCTGTCATTAAAATTAAAAATTGCTTGATAGTACATGCTATATTTGCTTGCAGGCTACACAGGAAGAGATCAACTCTGCATATCGTACGCAGAGCAAGCTCTATCATCCTGATAAACATGTGGACCCAATACTTAAGAAAGAAGCAGAAGTTTTATTTAATCGTACTAAAGCAGCTTACAAAGGTTTATGCAAAATACCATTGTATTTTGTAATATATTTTATGTTATATATAAATAATGCTTTGCTTATTGTTATAGTGCTAAGTAATCCTCATCATAGGGCTATTTACGACACTGTGGGAATTAAAGGACTAAAAACTGAAGGATGGGAGATAGTAGAACGTACTAGAACACCTCAAGAAATCAGGGAGGAATATGAATATCTTGCGAGAGAAGCACAAGAGAGAAAGTTACTAAGCCTCACAAATCCTACTACTAGTATTACAATGAATATCAATGCGACAGATCTTTTTAACAAATATGAGAAAGATGTTGAGGATAGGTAATGTACTGTTACTTCTAATTTTGATGTACGTGCTAAAGTATATCCTATTTTAAAATATAGCAGGGACATGCTTTCACGCATAGAAGTCAGTGGAATGTCATTTACACAGTCTATTGAAGCACCTCTTAGTTTACAAGACATTGTAACATTGTATGGACAATTAAACACAAGAAATGGTACAGGATCTGGTTCTGTAAATGTGTCAGCAAAGCGATTGCTTTCATCAAAAGGTTGGGTAGAACTAGAAGTCGGTGCAGGGAATGGACCGATGATATCGTTCAAAGGTTTTCGTATGCTACCTTATAAAGTGCTATTCAACGGAGCAACGATACTAGAATTCACTCCATTCGAAATTAAGGCTAGTCTAATAGGCCGTATGTTCATTTGTCCTACTTAGATAATCAACTGATGAAAATGATATATAATATCTGAGAGGGTTATATTAATTTTAGGACTTACAATGCAATTAGATACCCATACGATGGGAGAACTTACATATAATGCGGGTCCAGAAAGTTCCATGAGTACTAGTATCGTCAGAGATACAGCGAGAACTTATACATCATTTTCTTTACACCTTGGTATTCTACAATCATTCGTTAATTTTACGTATATATACAAAATGCACGAAAAAGAAATGAAGCTACGTGGCAGCGTGAGGTTAGTACTACAATTGTATGTACATATCTGAAAGTAATTCTAAATTGTATTAGTGTTAACATTTTATTAATTGTAGAGCTGGTACATTTGGATTGGTCGTGGAGTACGGAGCAGAAAAAAAAATTTCGCGACACACAAAACTATCTGCAGTCGTAAGCGCAGGAGTGCCAACAGGTGTTATGTTAAAACTCAAATTGAATCGTTCTTTTCAAACCTACGCGTTCCCGATTCATCTTAGTGACGAAGTTCTTCCAGCTACTGTGTTCTATGCTACCGTAGTTCCGCTAATGACATGGATTGTGTTGAAAAAAGTTGTGATAGATCCTATGGTAAAGAAACGAGAAGAGCGTGAAAAAAAAAAAGAAAAGGAGGTAAACAAGACGAGAATGATGGAGAAACAAAAAGAAGCAGAAAGTGCAACTAAATTGATGAAAGCCACTGTGAGCAGGATAAGGGCTACGGAAGAATCAAAGAAGGGCTTGATTATCACGAAAGCTCTGTATGGAAGATTCGTCTATCCCCAACAAAATCAATACAACTCAGAACAGCAAACTATACGTAGAGATGAAGTAATAGACGTAACCATTCCTTTACAATGTTTAGTAAAGGATTCGAAGTTAATTCTTTATGATGCATCTAAGGTACATGTTGTGAAATTAGTTGAACGAAAAATAAAAATCGTTATTTTGTTACAAGAAGTCAAAATGATTGTATATTTCAATGTTGTAGAGTGAACTACCAGGATTTTATGATCCATGTGTAGGAGAAGAGAAACAATTATTAATACAATATTTATTTCGTAATCAAACACATGAATGTATAGTCAAAGATAATGCACCAGTCAGAATACCTTTACCATGTAAGGATTAAAAGAAATAACTTATGTCTATGATTGTAGGTTTTACAAAAAGAAATTAATAAAAAAAATTGGTCTATTTCAGCTCATAAAGTGAACACAACATGACGCTTGCGCCACTATAAGAAATCGAAGTAAAGTCATCATGATCTATGATGATAGTCTGTACTGCTTCATTGAGTTCTTTCGACTGTTTAGATTAACTTCCACAGATACCTTGTTGAAGAAATTGAGTGTTCATCAATCATTTGTACTACTTTGTATAATACTTTTATTTCCTACAAAGTAATCGTTTGCATGGTCTTATATAAAGGAAACAGTGAAAGAATCAAATTATTACTTTCACAATTACTATGAGTAAAAAAGAAATAATTTGCGCTGAATACAATATTAATATAAATCAAGGGAGAGTATAGAAAGAGGGAAAGGAGAAAGATATGCCTTTATACGACTATAATAGAGATATTTTTCACTAAAGAAAGAATTATTCGAAGAGTCGATTGTTAATAGAACTGTATCTCTGCTTCGAAATTCATTGATGTACAAGATACTTCCTTGATTAATTGCAGAATGTATATAAAATTATATTCATAATTTTTTTAGAAATTGTATTTCTCTCATACATTTCATTTCTTAAAAATAGTAATACCATACATATTAGTACGAAAAATATAACTGATAAATTATACGAAATGGTGATTTAAATTGCATTTACATAATTCCTCACCACGTGCGAGGAAATAATAAATTAAATTTCAGTTAAAAATACATTTGAAATGAACAAATTTATTTAAAACAAATAGACTATATTTACATTACGCTACTTTTACATATTTACATTTAAGTCAATGCTTTTGAAAACATTTGTTGGAATGTTGGACCAAAGTTGAGCCAACATCGCCATGTCTTCGTTCTTCTTATGAGTTTCTTCAAGAGGTGTCCACGAATGATCATGCTCTAATCTATAGGAACCCTTGTAAGTTTGAACTGGACCAGATTTTGATGTAGCCCATTCCTAAAATATAATGTAGTTAGGCACATTTTTTTTCCATTTCAGAAATATAAAAATAATTTATTTACTTCTGGACTAATCATGGAAAAGTAAAGCTGGCCAGTTTCTTTTTGATACAAATGATATACATGTCCAGGATGTTTCACAAAATTACAAGGAACATGATGTAATTTCACATTCCAATTAGCTTCTGTAAGAATGTTTTCAGCTTGTTTTTTCAGATACCTTATTTGATCCACAATCATTTGCAATTTATTGCAGGCATTTAATTTAACGAAGTTGTCTGCCTTTTCTATTTCTGTTGCTAATGTAATTAAATCATGTTGAGATGTTTTGCCCACAGCTTCCGGATCATTCAACAGAATACCTTGTGGTTGAATATTACGCTCTACGAGAGCTACTGCTCACCCATTGATAATGAATACTGATTATTATTCAAATTAGTATAGTAATAATATAATTTAATGAAATTGTATACCTTTGACAGATAGATCCTTGGAGTCATCCATAATAATAGCAATTTCTTCGAATAAAAAGATAATTTACAAATACAAGTAAAATAACAGTAATGTGATCAAGAGATTATAATATTATACATGATAATTCAAATAACCCAATAAAAGATAAGTTGTATCTTGTGATTACAATATTTTCCAAAATTTCGAATCCTTAACAATTGTAGAGAATCAAAATGTTTATCATACATATTCACGCATATGTAGCAATGTAATGCGTCAATTATTGAGGTTATGTTTTGATCTTATATCATTAGGTCCGCGTTTACATGGATTCGTTTGATACATAAATTCTAAAATATACAAAGTATGTAAAATATGTATTTTAAAAAATATAAAAAATCATGTGTAAATTTTCCTTACTAGTCTGTTTCTTTCAAATTAAGACTTTTCTTAAGAATACGATGTATCGTCAATTGAAAATCGGAATAAAATTTCGACCGCATTTCCAAACATATAGCTGTCACCGATAGCGAAAGATGTCGTGAAAATTATCGTGAAATTTTTTTAACGCGGTTGAGAGAGACCGTGTAAACAAGAATTGAATAGTTTATGTGCAAAAGAAAGAGAAGAAAAAAATACTTTAAATGATTTATAAAAATGATAGAAATCACCTTATCAATAGATACGGTAAAACAAACTAAATACCAAATTTCGACAGAATGAAAGGAGTAACCACTCGTGCACAAATACCCTTTCCAAATATAGACTTTTAGACAATTCGATTGTAAGATTATTTATGAAGACTGACAAATTATTTGCAATGGAATATGCAACTGTAATAGATCAAGCTGTGAAACAGTTTTACGCAGAAGGAAACAACGACGTTCATTCATGGTTGCTGAGAGTTCAGTCCTCTCCGGAGGCCTGGACTTTTGTTTGGGAACTTCTTGGTCCTTCGAAAGTATGTGGAATTTCTTTGTTTTTCACGTGTGATAATGATATCTTGGAAATAACCTAATTCTCATTATAGTCGAGAGAAGCACAGTTTTATGCAGCTACTACATTACATGCCAAAATCTCCAAACAATGGGATGAAGTGCCCAAGAGTGAGTATCCTGCTCTGCAGGAGCGCTTAATAAACTTTATAAAGCAGCCAAACATGCCAAAGGTTGTTCTCTCTAAACTTTGTCAAGCGGTAATATCTTCTGTTTGAAATTCATTTTGCAAATTCAACTTGCAAACACAATAAAATAAAACAAATTCTTTATTTTCAGTTAGCTGGATTTGTAGCAAATATTAGTGCGGTTACAGAAAACGATGACGAGGATAAAAATGTCGTAGATGAATTGATGCGGATGTTATCTTATGATTCTCTTCCTATGTTGGAGCTGTTGTTACGTACGCTTTCTGTATTACCTGGGGAGGTATGATATATACATCCATAAATAGCTTTTATTATCTTATGATTAATAAATCTCAATGATCTGATCAGTTTGAAAGGAGACGTGAAATGAGGAGAGCTAAGTTACACGAGTGTCTAATAAAGGGCTGGTATAAGACAACTTGGCTCTTACAACAAGTTTTTTCTGTGTGCAATCCAAATTCTCAAGACATTGATAATGACATACACTTACTAGCCATGGAATGTGCATTATCCTGGCTTAAAGTTGGTCAGCTTCCTCTCGATGCAACAGGCCAGATATATTCCCATTTATTAGCAGCTGCAGCATATTATGCGCCAAGCAGGTATACATATTACAAGCATATTTCTTGTTAATGAATCAAAATAATGAATTACTCAATTTTAAAGGAAAGGGCGCGACGAAGAAAATGTCAGAGGTTGGGAAGTAGTTCAAGAATGCTTGAATATAATAGTAACTCATAGTGAACTTATAAAGAGACCACAAACATTGTGGGAATGGACAAATAATTTGGTAACAATGGCAAGACAATACAGTGATAAATATTTTTGTGAAGTTTTAACTGCAATCGGAGAGGCTCACAGTAGAACATTTTTAAATACTTTAGTGGAAGAAGGGAACGAAACTCAGAAATGGACAGTCGAAAGTTTAATTGAATTACTTTTACAATGTTCCGAACAAGAGGGAAGATATCCTACGGATGAAACTCGCAGTTCCATCCCATTTGGATTTTGGTACGCCTTGCAGGACTATCTTCCCACACTTGATCAACCTTACGAAAGTCGTGCTGTACTGATTTTGAAGCCTGTTTATGCAAGATTAGCTCAAGCATTATTAAGAAAGTCAACGCTTCCTTCGTCTGCTAGCGAAACAGGGGATGCAGATGAACGGGAGCTTTTCAGGTGTTACAGACAAGATGTAGCAGATGCTTTAGATTATTGTTATAGAGTTTTAGGGCAGGATTTGTTAGTGCTTCTTGGACAGAGATTGAGTCAGACCTTAGACAGTTCACAAAAGTGGACGGAGGTAGAATCGACGTTGCACGCTTTTGAAGCTCTAGCAGACAGTGTTGGTATTGAGGAATCCCACTACATTCCTGCTTTAATGGATTTGGTTCTTAGTCATATCCCATACGACCACTATCCTGGAGAGGTACAACAAATTCTCTTGTATTAAAATGGTGCATAATCAAATTATATGTTGTAATTTTACACTCATTTACAAAGACAGTAGTTCGTAGAAGCTTACTCTTTCGTCATAAATGGAATACAAGATTTGACTCTATGCTTTTAGGTACTCGCATGTGCGTGTTCGGTAGTAGGAGCATATGCCGAATGGATCGGGGAACATCCAGATCCTTGGTTAGAAAGAGTGCTTCGAATTGTAACTTTAGGGTTAACAAGAGGCTCAGTGACAGCACCTTTTGCTACTATGGCCTTGAAAGACTTAGCCCGAGAATGTGAACAACAACTCACACCCTTTGCTCCATCTATTCTCAACACTATCGAACAGACTCTTCCAAACGTTACTCCGGGATGTGCAGAAGGTTTGCGATTGATGTATGCAGCTGGCAAATTGCTCAATACTTTGCCCTCTGTTGATGAACAATTGGCTCATCTGGACGCTACACTAGGCTTATGTATAATAAAAATACGAGAATTATTAGAACAACCTTGGTTTCTGGCTCGTGGTGCAGTGATGAACCAGTTAAAAATGGCCACAATGTTTTTTTCTACATTAGAAGGATCTATTGGAAAAGCTGTATTGGATGGTTTATTACCGATATTTAGTCAAATTGTTGCCCATCCCGAGTGGGGTCAGGACAATTTCACATTAGAGGAAATGTACATTTGCGCTCAGAAGTCTCTAACGTCATTACTTCATCCTGAAGAAGATGCCCGACCTCTGCTTCCCATTTTAGCGAACTCGTACAAAACCTGGCCTCATCCTGCGGCCTTAAATCTTCTTCGACAGCTCGTTTTATTATTTGGACGCGATCCAAACAACGTGATAGGTCCTGTTTTCGCGGACATAAGTTCTATCACTCTGAGTGGCATCAGAGCGTGTAGATCTGTAAATGGAAACTTATCCGATTGGGCAGAATTAATGGAAGCGTATCTTGGATTGTTGGCTCAAATTTGTAAAAAAAATACCAGAATGTTATTACAAATCCCTGACCAAATTCCTGAAATGTTGCAGTGCGGTAAATTTCAGTTTTTAATTTAACATTTTTAATTATTAAATTTAAAAATCTATATGATATTTTTTAATTATATTGCTGACAGGAATCGACTGCTTGGTGTTACCAGAATCGGCCACAGTCAGGGCGGCTGGACATTTCCTTACACATGCTATTATGCAGAGTCCACACCTACAGACGTTCGTTCAACCAATTGGACAACACTTAGTTTGCGTAATTTTACAGTGTGTGGGTATGTAAATGGATAATCATACTTCCAAAAATTTCAAATGTAATAAAAATTTATAATAACAGGAGGGGAAGTACCACGGAGTAATTTGGAACCTCATGCGGAAGTTTTGTTGACGTTAAATAAAACGTGCATAGAATGGACAGCACAATGGCTTCGTGTTGCCTTCGAGAAACATGGTGCCTTATTCAAAATTTCGCAAGCCCAAAAGGAAAATTTTATTAGAAATGTGCTGCGAGAACGAACGAACAAACGGATGTGCGATTTATTGCAAGACTTTAGCCTACAAAATTTATCCTTGGTAACTAATTGGAATTTAATACCGCGCAAGCAATAAAAGTGAAGAAAAGGTAACAAAAATAATTAATCATATTGAATTGAGTAAACGCTACTCTTCTCTATGTAAGATATCTTTTGCTGCAGTTAATACTGACAAGGGTAACGTTTATCTTTTATATAACAAGTAATTTTAAATAAAAACTATGTGTATATTTGAAAGAATACATAATGAAAGGAATGATAAACAGGCATATGTTACATAATACATCGACTTTTTTATTCATTCACAATAATCAGTGTGTTTTAAAAGTTTACAAATAAATCATTTTCCTTTTTTAATGTAATCTACATATTGTAACTTATATAATACTCAATACTGTTCTCCACACAACATCAAGGCATATAAAATATTCATTTATCCTTGTTACTTCATAATTGTATTAACTCAATCTTATAGATTAACTTATATATGCTTTAACATCATTCACGCATATAACATTCGACTTGATATACCCTCAAAAAAAAAAA